>VMDR010003618.1:0-69919 GCA_007922815.1 Macrotus californicus
TCATAGCAATAAAGACCTAAGGAAAAGAAAGATAGAAATATTTCAAATAAATAACCTCACTGTATGTCTGCAAGAAGTGGAAGAACAACAAGAAACAAAACCTAAATAGAGTAGGAGGAAGGAAATAACAAAATCAGAGCAGAATTAATTGCCATAGAAAATAAAAGAACAATTCAAAGGATTAATAAATCCAGGAGATATCACTACAGACTCCACAGACATCAAAAGAATAATCGAGGATCAGTGCAAATAATTCTACACATATAAATCTGGTAACTTAGCTGAAATGGACCAATTTTTTGAAAAAAAAAAACTATAAAAACTCACACAATTTGAAATAATTTGAATATCCCCAGAACTATTAAATAAATTGAATTCATAATTTAAAAATCTTCCAAGAAGAAGTGTCTAGGCCAAGATGGCTTCACTAGAGAATTCTACCAAATATATTTAAAGGAGACTTAACATTAACTCTATACAATCTCTTCCATACAAAGACATTAGAAAAAAAAAAAATCAAAGAAAAACATAGTCTGGTATTGCTCATGAATATAGATGCAAAATTTCTAAACAAAATATCAGTAAATATAATTCATCAATATGTAACAAAAATTATACAAGTGACCAAGTAGAGTCTACTCCATGGCTACAAGGCTGGTTCAATATCCAAAAATTAGTCAATGTAATCCACAATATTAAGACATTAAAGAGGGGTGGAGGGGGAACCACACACCTATATCAGCTGATGCAAATAAAGCAGCATTTTACAAGATTCAATACCCATTCATGATTTAAAAAACAAGACCTCATAGTAAATTGGGAATAGAGGGGAACTTCCTCAATTTGCCGAAGGACATCGACAAAAACATTCAACCAACACAATATTTTGTGATGAAAGACTCAGTGCTTTCCCCCTAATATTAGAAACAAGGCAAAAATGTCCATTCTCACCATTCTGAGTGAACAGTGCTGGAAGTTCTAGCCAGTGTAATAGGCAAGAAAATAAAAAAAAAAGACAAAGGGACCAGAAAAAGGAATTAAAGCACTCCTATTTTCAGATACAATGATTGTCTACAAAATACCAAGAAATATAAATATGTAAATATGGGAAAAACACACATACACATATACAACTCCTAGAATGAATAAGTGAGTTCAGCAAGCTTGGATAATGTAAGACCAACATACATAAGTCCATTGTATTTCTGTATATTAGCAATGAACATATGGATCCTGAAATTATAAATACAGGGCAATTTATGATTGCTCAAAAAATGAAATACTTAGGTGTAAATCTAGCACAACATGTACAAGATTTATATGCTAAAAACGATACAATGCTGATGAACAGAAACAAAAAAAGATATAAATAAGTAGAGAAACATAGCATTTTCATGAATCGGAAGACTCATGAAAAGGTAAAGGTATTATTTTCTCCCAAATTGATACACAGGTTTAATGAAATTTCTGTACAAATATGAACAACAACAGACAACATTACTAAAAACTATATGGAAAGGCAAAGGAACTAGGCCAGTGAAGACAATTTTGAAAAAGAATAAAATGGAAGAAATCATTCTAGCTGATTTTAAGACTTATGACATACTAGTCAAGGCAGCGTGTGTGGCACTGGTTGAAGGACACGTAGATATCTGAACAGAACAGAATAGAGAACCCAGAAATAGACTCACCACAACATACCCATCTAGTCTTGGACAAAGGTACAAAAACAGCTCAATGGAAGAAAGGTACTCTGGTCAACAGATGGTGCTGGAGGAACTCTGCACACAGGGACCAAAACACAAAACCAAAGCAAACCAAACCTCTATCTAAGCATCACACCTTATACAAATATTAATTCAACACGAATCACAGACTTAACAGTAAAGTACAAAACTACACAACCACTAAGAAAAAACAGAACAATATCTTTGGGATCTAGGACTATGCAGGGAGTTCTTAGACTTAACACAAAATGCGTAATCCATGAAGAAAACTGATTAATTTGGGCTTCCTCAAATTTTAAACTTTTTTTCTGAGAAAGATTCTATTAAAGGCTGAAAGAACAAGCTACAGAGAGAACATGTTTGTCAACCACATGCCTGAAAAAGGACAGCTAGAATAGATAAACAACTCTTGAAACTCAGCAGGAGAAAACAGAATCCAATTGAAAATGGGCAAAAGACAGGAAGAAATGCTTTATTAGAAAGGATATACAGATGACCATAAGCACATGAAAAGATGTTCAACATTATTAGCAATTAGGGAGGTGCAAATTAAAGCCGCAACGCAGACATTACCACCCATCAAACACAAACGCCAACAGAAAAACACAGCGACGACACCAAAGGCTGGCCAGGGTGGGGAGGGACCGGCTCACTTAACACACCGCTGGTGGGAACGCAAAGTGGCGTGGCCACTCTACAAGCAGTTTAGCAATTCCTTAGAAAAACAAACAAACATACCACAACCTTGTGACTCTATCAACCACCATTGAATTATACACTCTGAAAAAGTGAAGATTATTTGAATTACATCTCAAAAAATATCAGATAAACCTGGGGCTCATATGTAGCCCAACTGTCAACCCACAGAACCGTGAGCTAAATAAATGGTTATTTAAAAAAAAAAGAAAAAAAACCCACCTAAATATACAACTACCAAAAACCCAGCAGGTCTACTCCTCGATATTTATCCCAGGGAAATGAAGACAGGCACACATAAAATCCTCCACACAAATGTTTATAAGAGCCTTATTCATAAGAGCCCCAAACCAGAAACCCAGGTCTCCATCCACAGGTGAACGGTGTAACACAGTGCGGTCTGTCCTTACCATGGAAAACTACTCAGCAACAAAGAGCAAGAAGCTGCTGTGACAGGCAACAGCCTAGAAGGATCTCCAGAGAATTGCTGAGTGAGGAAAGGTCACCACTAAAAGGTTCCATGTTGTAGGATTCATTCATCTAACATGCTTGAAATGACAAGATTATAGAAAGAGGGAACAGACTAATGGTGGCCGGGGGCTGAGGGGAGGGTAGAAAGTTGAGGCGGCTGTAGAAAGACGACACGAGGGACCCTTGAGGCTGGACATGCTCTGTGTTTTGACTGCCTGGATGTCGGTGTCGAGGTTGAGATATCGTACTGTAGTTTCGCAAGATGTTACTATTGGGGGAAACCGAGTAAAGGAGACACGAAATCTCTCTGTACTATTTCTTGCAACAGGCTGTGAACTGGCAATTATCTCAAAATAAAAAGTTGAAAGTAAATAAGCCCCTCTCAGCTTTTATGCATTTTCTTCCATTTCGCATGTCTCTGCAGTCGCCCTCTTTAAGCAGTGTGAAGAAATGCTACATGGCTGAGCAGTGTTTAACAGGGGGCGGGAGACCTCATCCATCTCCTGTAGGCGCCCTACCCAAGGGAGAGGCTGTCCACCACAGGCAGAGCCGTCTGACCTCATTAGCCAAGCAGGCAAAGTCAAATTTGAATGACAGCCCCGGCACATGTGGAAACCATTACCTCATTCCACAACTTACAATGAGGTGGTGAGGTTCTCCTTAAACAAGGCTTAGCTCCCTGGTCCAGTGGGTGAGCCCATGGAAGGTCAGGTCAGAGTCACGGGGCTGTTAGGAACAGATAAATTAGCAGGGCACCTGGCTGACCCAGAGAGGCCTCAGTGTGGTGCCGTGTGGGGGCTGATCAGCCCCAGGTGCGATGTAGGACTAGCCAAGGCTCTGCATTTCCTGATGGGGCATTTGTAAAAGGACAGGACGAGGGAACATTGCAGTGGTGAAACACCATGCTAATCAGGGAGATGCAGCTTTACAAGCAGAGAGGTCTGTTAAAGTTCTGTTTCCACTCGATGGTCTGTGCTCAACATCACATACTAACTGCAAGATGCTGGCTGCCTCTCAAACCCAGGTTCCCAAGATCCCCCCTCCCTACCTCCCCCTGCCCCAGCCACATGGCCTTGCTTGCCATTCGGAGAACACTCTAATAGTTTCCCACCTTTGCACTCGCTCCCTCTCTGCCTGAGGTGTGCTTCCCACGGGGTTCTTTCCCCTAGCACGCTCAGAGCAGCCTCCTCTCCTCACTCTCGACCCCCATACCCTGCCTTGTTCTCATTTACCCCACTTTTCACTACCATTGCTTGTGTCTCCTGTCTGTGTGCCCACTAGAATGTACAGTAAGTTCTCTGAGGGCCAGAATTTTGTTTTTTTGTTCATAGTTATATGCCCAGCACCCAAAATGGTGCCCAGTACACAGCAGATGCTCAAAAACTATTTGTTGAAGGATTGAAGCACTGAAGACATGAATAATAAATGCAGGTGGGGCCAAAGTTCAAAAGCCAAGACATAGATGGAAATGACAAGGCCACAGGGCTCTTGGTCTCTCTTTCTCCAAAGGCCTCTGCGAGCACACCCTCTGCCGGAGGGAGAGGAGGAGTGGCCTGACCTCCCAAGACCTTGTGAAAAGGAGCTTCTTTCTAAAAAGCAGAGTTTCCAGAGCCATAGGACTACCAAGTCTACATTCTCATTTTGTCAAAGAAGGGCTGACACTGCTCAGACAGATGCAGACAACGTGACTAAGAGTGACTTCCCCATCCCATGCATGGAAAACATGCACTGCAGCCCAGGTCCAAAGCTCACCCTCACGGGGAGCTTGAGTACCATGGCTTCAACTAAAGGTGTTAAGTCAATGAAGCAAGAAGGCCCTTAGACTGAGGTGGCTCAGATGGCCGGGCAGCTTACATAAGCACACCAAAATGTAAGCCTGTAAAATGCCTCAGCGTTACCAATTCGAAACCCATTGACAAGTCACAGACAACTAATCACAAGCTGCCAACTGGGCTTTAGGATAAACACCATCAGTAATTTCCTTACCTACTTCTGCCTTTCTGCCTTTTCTCTGTACAAGTCACTCCCCGAGCTCCGGTCCTTCCCGACCACTTCCGGTTTGGTGCTGCCTGATTCAAATTGATTTTTGCTCACATAAGCTATTAAAAATGTCAATATGCCTCAGTTTATCTTTTAACAAGGGACAAGTATGTGAATATAATGAAGGAGGGATGAAGAGAATTCAGGAGGGTGGAAAGGTTATTTATAAACAGGCAATGATGGTATTTAAATTTTATCTGTACCTGAGGACATTATTTTTCATTGCTTTTAGAGAGCAGGAGGGAGAGAGAGAGAGAGAGAGAGAGAGAGAGAGAGAGAGAGAGAGAAACATCAGTGGGAGGGAGAAACATTGGCTAGTTGCCTCCTGTATGCTCCCTGACAGAGAGTCAAGCTGGCCACCTAGATATGAGCCCTGACTGGGAGTTGAGCCTGCAACTGGGAATTGAACCAGTGACCTTTTGGTCTATGGGACGATGCTCCAGTCATCCACTGAACTACCTGGTCACGGTGGCAGCGATGATATGTAAAGTATCTGATGGTCACAGATAACTGGAGGAGAGAAACAGCCCAGGGGGCTCAAAAGGTACAATGGGAAATTTCAGCCAGATACTAAGGACAGTGTTTTTAAAAATTTTCTTTATTGTTCTTCAGTTATAGTTGTCCTGCCTTTCTCCTTGCCCTGTCTACCGCCCCCCTTACTCCAGTTTTTGAACAGTGAAGCATATTGGCCTGGAATATAATTTCCCAAGGGTAGTTGGCAGCTTTATTACATAAAATATTGAAAATTATATGTGACTTGGAAAAGCATCTAATATGTGACAGTAAAGACATGCAGATAATGACTGAATTGTGTTTTTTTTAATCAATTAAATTCCTTGAATGTGAAGGGTAATAAACATCTGACTTTACAAATTCAAATAAGCACTCAAACAAACAGAATAAGTCAAAGCTGGCCACAAGGCTTCCCTGCTCAATTGTAGAAGTAATTAAAGAAAGATGAACTTCACTGCTGATTAACCTCCTAAACACTAATTAAAGATAATGAGGGATCAAGGTGCCTGGCACAGCCTGACCTCCATGTCCTCCCAGAGTTCACAAGCAGGCTGGTGGCCACGTAAGACTCACGGAGGAAAGGAGTAAAGTGGATGCAGGTGCCTGCTTCATGCTGTCTCCCTGGGAAAGTGCATGGCCCAGTCGGTGGGAATACAATGCACTCTCTTGATAAGAATCACATAGAGGAACTCTTGTAGATCTCTGCCTCGTATATTTGTTTATAGGACTTCCGACCATGAGTGAGTCACTCAAAGTCTAGCCCAACTCATGGAGGGAACCAGAGGACTTCAAGAAACTGTTGTATTTTATTTTTTTATTTAATAACTTTTTATTATTCTATTTTTTCATTACCATTTAGTCCCCTTCTACCCTGCCCCCTGCTATCACCAACTGTTGTCCATGTCCAAGAAATTGTTTTTAAACTACAGACTTTAGTCATGTTTTTGAGTTGCTTAAAGTTCATACTAGAACGAGGTGGGTGTGTGAGTAGGACGTTATAAAGGGGTGAGTGAACTCACAGCCCTGAGGACTCTGGAATCTGGCCATGCCGCCACCAGCATTTGGAAGTATTTTCCTCTCATCCTTCTTCTACCTCCTGCCAAGTGGAAGGATGTAATACTTGCAATGAAGTCTTAGGCAGACTCAGAAAAAGCCATAGGAACAAGTAATTTGTGCGCACTTTAACTTCCCTCCCTTTTCCGATGCATGTGTTGTGGGTAGGATGGGGCATGGGGCAGAGACATTCCTCCATGTCATAACTGCAGCAACTGTAGGGTGGAGGCTGAGCTGAGTAAGAAAACTGTGTGGCTGCCACTCTCATCACGCTTGAGTCAAGGCCTCTCCCCAGCTGCACACGCAGGTGCTGGGGCCCAGCATCTTTGTTCTCAGAGCAGAGGAGGCATCTGAGTGTGTGACGCTATGGGGCAGGTGGTAAACTCGACCAGCTGAGGCTGACACCCACGTGTAGGTGTCTGAGCTGGACCTTCCTCAGTCACTAACCTGTGACAGGTCTCCATTAACGAGCTAGCTGAGTTGCTTTGGAACTGGAGCTAAAATTTTATTTTCCATCCACAATCCTGTATAGATACCTACAACTTTGTTTCCTGTGGCAAAGCAGCTTGGCTAGATATCTGAACATGTCCCTTGAAAAATGCACCATCCAAAAAAATAACTTGTTGAGCAGAAGATGACTCTAAACAGTGGTTTTCAAAACAGCATTGTGAGGACAGCAAGTGTGGAGTGATTTTTTATTGAAGCCACACCTGCAGAAAGGTCACTGTGGACTTTTTTACGTTGATTGTTGAGTTAAGTGAAAAGAAAATTAACATTCTGGTGCCATCTGAGGGCGGACCAATGGAGGCACAGGCCTATAGCCCCCCGGGGGCTAAGAAATATGACCTCCACCCCACTTGGCTGGTGGCCATGGTGCTCTAGGTTAACACCTCAAATCTTCTCTGGGCCTCATCGTTTAAAAAGTGTCATCTGAGTGGAGATGGGGAGTGAGGGGGACACCACACAGGCTTTGTCAGGTCTTCTCTCAATCCTGTTAAAGCAGAGTTTCCTGAAAACTGATCAGCACATGGACAGGCAAGAGCTAAGGGGCCCCTCAGAGGTCAGGCCCTTGCCTTCGTCCAGGTAGACCAGCTGTTAAACCTGCTCAGTGTTTCTGGCAAACCATTTATTTGAACATTGCAAGAGAAGATGGTTGTCCACATCGCTGCTTGCTCACGTTTTCCAGTTTGAAGGAGAGCGCTCACGGGGAAACACTGACCTGGACTCCACAGTGTGAGGCTGTCCCAACAGGTCTGGCCGGATTACGTGACTCTGGGTACCTAGCAGTTTGCGGAAAGATTCATCGCAACTGATGGGGGGGTAGCGTTGCGAAAGACATGGTAAAAAAGTAAAAATACACGGGGTGCAGGAGAGGGAAACAGGCTTCCTTTTCCTTTCCTAGTGGGGGAGAAAATCTCTGAATTACAATTTTAAGAAAATGAATTGAATGTTTGAAGTTATTTATCTATTATTACTTGGCCTCTCTCTGGGTCATCCTTAAAAGTTATGAAATAGCAGCTTAAAGCCACAACTTATCCCCAGGGTCTGACCACTGTACTGCCTGAATGGACACAACACAGGACAATGATGTAATCTAAGAGCAGGATGCATCTCTGCTCTGGGGAGAACGTTCTTTTTCTAAGACTAAGAATGACAGTCATCAGGGGTTGGTGAATCCTTTAAAGATCTAATGCCAAATTGACATGTGGGGAGATGGGGCACAGCTTCCATCAGATCATCAGAGGCTTGAAGTAGACATTTCTTCCCTTCCCTGCTGAGCGGCACCAGAGTGACACCCCAAACTTCCAAAAGAGACAGATCCTGGTGAGCCAGGCCTCAGCCAGGCCACCATGGCGTTTCCCTGCCTGCAGGGTTTGGCTCGGGATGGCACCACCAAGGAAAACAGGAACTTGTTAACTGCTTGTCGTGGGCAAACTCGTTCCCTCTTACGGGTGACCTCCCCGTAACCATGACAGGGGTGGGGAAAAGAATGAGTATAAAGTGTTGGAGCCAAGTGAAGAGACAGGGAAAAAACTGGCTCCTTGACATGCCTGGCTAGGGACCCACAGCTGTGACTGCTCTGAGGCAGGATGAGCCAGGGACTTCTTGCACCCTGAAGGGCAGTTTGACTTGGGGCTTCTTTTACTTGCAACTGAAAGTATCCTACATGGACGCTAGTTCTTTTTCCAAAATAATGAGGAACCATTGGCCCAAGGGCAGACTTTAACCCTTTTGGTACGAGCGCTCTTTCCGCCGCGACACTCCCGCTGTACGAGGTGCCGGGCCGAAAACGCGCACATAGCACATGGTCAGTCCTCCTTTGTGTGAAGACTTTCCTAACCTTATATAAGATCTATGCTTAATAAAACAATGCTTTTTTCCAAGTGTTGTTTGTAACTTTTTAATATTAAGAGATAGTTATATAAAATTCTATCAATTATAAAAGTAAAATTTATAAAAATTATATACAGATGGATGCCGGATATATATCCAGCGCTCGTGCACACAGGTTATCAGATGGGCGCCGGATATATCCGGCACCCGTACCGAAAGGGTTAAAGAACCAAGAGTGTATGCTGAGGACAGAGAGCAGGAGAGTGAATTGAAAAGATGTGGAGTGGAAGAGAAACAGAATGTGACCTTGGCCTTGTGACCTTGAGGTATGCCTAGTGGTTATTTTTTAAAGTTCACTTTTTGGGTGTAATTCATAAAGTAATATAGGTTTTATCAGCGTTCCCATTCTTGTAGTGAGCACATATTATTTCCACTGAATGAACAGGTCTTGTATGAGGAACCGCATCCCACACACTCGCAGCCCATGAACTCCCCGCCTAGGGGGCAGTTTATGGTCAGCCCAAGGGGGCATCATTCTGAATGCACATTTGGTTGCTTAGTGCTTATCTGCCCGGCTGTAACTAACCTACAGTTTTCTTTTCTCCTCAGAAGGAGTGTGGGACCACTATAAGAAAACCTTTCTATAGCGTTAAGTTGTTCTAGAGTCGGGGTAAGAGGTGACTTTCAAACACTCTCCAATGAAATATGCACATCCCAACACAACCCTGGCTGCGAGAGAAGTCCTGGGGACATATAAACTTTGTAGTCACATGGACAAACTCTAGAGACCTTGGTGAAGACAGGCCAAGTGGCTCTTTCTAATATTCTCTATTCAAAGATCTCATTCTATAGCTGTTTCTCACAGTGAAGCTTTTCATGGCTCCATGTGGCTTTTAGGATAAAGCTCCAACCAACCTCACCACAGGTCATATGATTTGGCCCTTACCTACCTGTCCCATCTAATTTCTCACTGCCATCCTAGACTCTTGGCCTGTCAGACTGAACTTTACATCTGCCCAGTCACCCCCACAGCCCTTCCCCTTGCCCGGCTTGACTCACTGATAACAAATTCTCTTTCATACTGGCCTCTCCTGGCTGCCGCTGCACCACTCGACCGAACCACTTTCACGCTGCATTCCCGCCTCTACCTACGCATCTGCCGTCACTACCCTACCCTTTCTGAACTTTTTTGCTTTATTGCCTCACATGGTCTCTAGCAAAGCGCCAGAGCTCAATGCATGCTCTTGCCTGGATTAAAGTCACCATGCAGGATGACAACACTGCATCTCCAAGTGGGCAAATGCGTACGAGCAACCGCATGTAGGAAATTCTCAAAAGCTTTACTTTTATCCAAGCTGACTTCTAAACATGTGGAGAAAAGTGCAGCAAGGTTCTGTCACAGAAACCTACTTTTAAAACAAGATCTTCAACTACAGGATATTACCTACTCACAGTCACTAAGGGAAACCATGATCCTCCTCGCTCGGTGGGTGTTTTGTGAAAACGTTTGCAAGAGTTTAGACCTCAATGGGTACTCATTTATAGAAGAAAACGAAATTGAAAAGTACATTGTGTCCTGTACTGCTCACAGATGGGTGGACAAAGTTTTGGGAGAAGAGATTCTAAACTTCACTGTAAATTCTATGAGTAGGTTTTTCTTTTGCTGTTGTTACTTCATTTTCTTTTGTTCTCATCAATGGTAGAAGTAGATGGGAAAGGCTGTTCTCTCTCTCTCTCTCTCTCTCACACACACACACACACACACAGGTCTCAGCTGTTAGAAATGTAGAAATAGTTAGTGCTGACACTAACATGAACAGCAGCACAGAAGATCAGGATGGATAAACAGAAGGTGCATCTGAGCCTCTACAACATCTCCAATGAGGTCATAAGTTGGACATGCTGCAACAGGGCTATAAAAGAACAAAAGTCAGAAAATGTGAGACCGAGGCATGGTATAAGCTGCTGTGTTCAAGAAAGGAATTAACACAAGGAATACAGCAGTGACCCCCAAAATGAGGTAAACTTGATGGAATGATGTAGTTATGTCCTTTGAGAATAGTGCATGAAAGGGGAGAAGAAAAAGTCACCTATAAGAAACATTGAGAACATAGGATGCAAAGTACATACATGAGGATGGCTGCTGAGCCTAATGGAAGAATCTCCTGAAGGTCCTCAAAAAATTCTTTAGCTGGGATCAGACAGTAGACTTTGCCTGCAGACATTCCTTGCAAAACAGCACAGATACAAATCACTTGTTTTTGGAGATAAAAGTATATTTTCACTGTCAAATACTGAGTAAACTGAAAAACTTGGAGAGGCAGCAGAAATGTGAGCTTCAGGCAGCTGAGCTGGGGCGGCGCTGTTATGGCAACAAGAAGAAGCCAGAGGAGCAGAGCCGCGTACCTGCCGCAAAGAAAAAGCTCGCTTGGATTTTACTTTGAAAAGGCATCGTGTCTCAAATGCTGCATGTACAAAACACCTTAGATGTCTGGTCCGAGAACCTGACCAATTTGTCCCGCAACACGGCAGCAACAAGGCTGGCACACAACCCGTGACACATCCTGGCCTTTGAGAGCTGTGGTGCCTTTCATCTCAGTGTGCGGAAGACACCGCGTGAACGGGAGCACGCCAAGGGCTTTGTCTCTGCCTGTGGCAACTCGGGCAGCCCTTCACTTTTCAGTGGGTTTGGAGGATGGAGAAAAGATGGCAGCTTGAACAACGCACCAATGAGCCCAAGTTCCACATGACAAAAGTGCTTTCAGCAAGGTCTGTCCTCCCTTCTTTTAGAAAAAGCAAGTGCTTTCCGAATAGGTGGGACATAGCCAGGAGAACAAGAGATCTGCGTGGTACACTGATACTTCAATAAGCAAAACAACTATCACTCTAGAAATAGACTGAATATCTAAAATTTCTTCCATCTGAAATCTTGAGTATTTCTGATGAACTGGCAAGAAGAAATATGTGGTAGTCTAAACAATTTTTTTATTCTATTAGTAATTCAAAGTTATACCTATCAGTCAATTCAATGACTACATATAAAACTCTTGTTTAAGTACTTTTTAATTTAAATACCAAAATTATTCACTTTATAGTCCTCTACTAGATATGTAAATAATATTAAAATAATTGTGTTATTTCCTCCCTGTAAAGTATATGCTCTTACCAAAGACTTCAAAGTTTTGGGAGGAGTGTGACTGGACTTTGCAACTAAATTGAAATAAAGGGTAATGTATGCTTTTAAGGTTACAGCACTATTTACCATTCTTTCAAACACTAGTTTTTAATTCACATTCTACATACATTAAATATTTTTAAAATATTTAACTAAAACGATATATAAATAATTCACATAATTCATATGAAATCTTTATATATTAGAAACCACAAGCATTTTCAAGTTAACTTATTTCTGCAAAGATCTCAGATTAATGGCTCTCGTATTTGCTCTTATGAGTAGGTTGCTTCCTAGAGAGATCGTAATTATATGTTGGTTTTTTGGAAAGCATTCTTCCGTGTGCATTCATATACAATAACACTGACAGGTAGCCTACTCTGCTCCGACTGCATTGCGTGGCCAGTGCTCCTACCTGCATGGCGGCCATGGAACCAGAGAACCATCGGTTTCTCAGCTGATGCCGCTGCAGAGGTTCAGCACTCACACACACACTGATGGTCACGTCTTTGGACGACTTGTGCATTTATGGTGAGAAATTTAAGCAAATCTACATTATTGATATAAATTGTTTATATATTACTTATATTTATATATTACATATATTACTTAATAGTTATTATAAGATCATGATATAATTATTGAATTGTATTTACATCATATTTATAATATTTTACATGTTAATTTAAGACATTATTATATGAGATATAATCAAGAAAAAAAGAGAAATTTTCTGAGATTAAGAGGTGAACTGTGAAACACTGTTAAAATTGGCAACTAATCTTGGTACATCAGGGCTTTTCTCAATACAACCCAGAAGAAAATAGAAAAAAAAAAATGGATACAGATGATATAAGACATCTCTCCTCTATAACACAGATTTCAAATTTTTGACATTTTGAAAGTTATCTGTTATTACTGGCTTTAAAACAAATGTGTCAATTTGAACTTTTCTCCTAAATTTATGCTAATGAATACTTTGTTTTATATGTTGGGATTTTACTTAGCTTTTTAATTTGAGAATGGCATTCTACAGCTTTAAAATGGCGTGGGAATTACATATTCCAGAAAACAAGGGACATGCATTTCCCTTGCTTACCCCCTTTTCCTGGTTCTGGATTCCCATTTCTGCCCACAAATCCCCAGTGACTGGCCCCTGCTTCCTCTTCGCCGACTTTGCCCACTGCTTTGAAGGCACTGGCCAAACCAAGTGTATTCCCCCTGGGGACTCCCTACCAGCAGTTCCTGCTGCCTGCAATGCTCCTTCCCTAGATCTCTGTTGAGTGAGCAATGCCTTTTATTCAGGGCTCACTGTGAGTGCCATCTTGAGAAGCTTTCCTGACCACGGAACGCAGTCACCCACTCCCTGTTGCAAGCCTGTTTCATGGTCCTCCTCAGTCTTTACTGACTCTCTCGTTCAGCCGCTTGTTTGTTCTTTGTCTGTCACTCCCACTAGAATGTGAGCTCTGAAAAGGGGGAGACTGTCTGTCCCATTTTATGCCACGCCTGCGCCTGGCACGTCCTCAGTTTTCAATAAATGAGTTGTCTTGTATCAAGCCAGTCACTGATTCTATCTGCTATGACGCCAACATGTTTACTCATCAGGAAGTGTGAATTCCCAATTACCACCCCCTAAGATGGCTTGAGCCGATCCTAATTGCTGGAGAAGGAGAAAACACGCCAAGTAACTGTGTTAGCACCGCCCTGATAGACATGGGGGGCTTAGCTGGGACTCACCGAATGGCTAAAATACAAGGCTCTATGATAAGAATTCCTGTCTTCTGTGTTCTGGCCTTGAGAAGGATTTACTCCTGGGTCTGCTACCATGGGACACGCCCACATTTTCTGCTTCTGCTAATAGAGAAATCTCTTCAAAAGGCCAAAAAAATCTATTATTGCTAAGTGCAGTGATTCCCACTACAATGACCGTCTCCTAGCTATAACTTTTACATGTTCTCCACTTCTTCTCAGCCACCAGGTCACAGATGTCATATTCATCTGTGACTAACTGGGCCTTAATTAGCTTTCCCTGTGCCAGTCACAGAGATGGGGAGCACTGCTCCTTTCCACAGTGACCATGCCTGGGACTGTGGTGGACATGTTCAGAATAGTGTCAGTGCAAAAGCAGACATCCGCTGTAAATGAAAAACGGCCAGCACTTGCTCCCTCAGTTCCTTTTTCTTCCGAGTCTAACACATCCAGAGACTCAGTAATCCTCTTAAATGCACTACAAAAACAACTTCACACCTGTGCTTTCAAGGTGCCAGAACGTCTGCATTTCTCTCCGCAGCCTCCTCAAAGATTTAGGAGCGACCCCCTGAGAAATGAGCGGTAGAATCCGGTTTTTCCTGGATTATGTCTAAACTGTAACTCAGTTTCAGAATGGCTGTTCCCGGTCACCCATTTTCAGCCAGCCGGAACGGTTTACTCTCAGGGATCCGTCACCGTTGGAGGCAGGGAAGGAAGGGAAGTCAAACCGAAAAGCAAACAAGTCACTGACAATGAAGCAGAACAGTGATTAGGCAAGAGCCTCTAAGAATCTCTTGGAAGAACTAACCCCTGCTTGGAGTGTGGAATATCAGTATTCAAATCATGGGGCTCCTATGAGGAAAAAAATGTCTTAATCTACCTTTGAATATTTCTATTGTTGCTCATATGGGCTAGATAAAACCAACTTTTGGTGTGCTGGAGCGAGGATCTTGAACAGAAACTTCCTTTCCTGGGATTATTCGACACGAAGCTAAAATGACTAAATATATACTGTGAAAGTCACTTTCTTGTAACAAAAGATCAGATCCCTCCTTCAGCTTTGCAGATTTTTAAATAAAATAAAAAAATAAATAAAAAAAAAACAACTTTCAATAAAAGGGATGAAAGTATTTTGTATTACTTCCAAAGGGACATAATGAGCCATCAGCAGTAGTTAGTTCCTGACAGTAGCTTCATGAGTAAAAATGATTTTCGAAAAGGGGTCTTACTGGCAAATAGAGAAAGTGGGCATTAACTTAGGTCTTCATCCAAAAGTAAATGTCTTCAAGTCATCCTAAAATACGGTCTGAGGACGTGTCATCAGCAAAGCGTTGACTAACGTGAACCCGCCTCCACACCTGTCAGCTCACCTCCCAGTGTCACAGGGGAAGGGCTGTTTCCTGTCCCTCTCCAGACAGCGGATGAAGACGCTGTAACCTGTTCATCACAGCAGTGGGCCGTGGCTAAGCTCCTGAGTAGACTTTTAGCACAGCTAAATCACCACTTAGAGGTGAACAAGTTCTTTTCTCGCTTCACAACAAATAACACATGGTTTTTATAAAAGTTTAAATTATTAAACACCAGCCCATTACAACAACAAGAAAGGCACTTGGGATTTAACATCCATAAAATAAGAGAGAATCAATTATTTTTGGTGGACACAGGCAGCTTAGGTGTTAACTAAATGCTAATTACGTGTTTTTGCTTCCTTAAGAGCATATATTCCTCACCCTCTCCTTCCTGTGCCCAGGATGCAGTCACCAGAAACCACGCTTTGGGGAATCAGCCTTTCTGTAAGTTCTGGGATCATTTACTCCCTTTGCCCACCAGTGCATTTCCTCATCTGTTCTGAGTATTTGTCAGCAAGGCCAGAGGTTTACCTTGGAAGTGTTGTTGACTCTTCAATTGTTTCCCTAAGGACTCTCCCTGTTGTCTAAAGAAAATATTTGCTAGCATTCAGCCTTGCCCAAGGTTCTTCCCAACACAAGACTAAACACATTCGATTAATTTCTTTTCTAGACCACACCAGTCTCCATGAAGGTGATGCTGGCAGGAAATCATTTTTCTCAACTAGTCTTCTCCTTCTGAACTGTATGGAAGCAGTTAACAGCGCTCACCAACCCCTTTGCCTTTATTTGCTCTGAAGTTGTCAGATTGTTTGGCGTCTGTCTTCCTTAGAGGAAGGTCTGGTTTCTCTGTCTGCTCCATGCTCTTTGTACATACAGAGATCTGAAAGGCAACCATGTTCAGCTATTATTCTCAAGCTTCCTTGGAGTTCTGCACACGATGTCAAATGGCAGACTTTGACCTTTCCTGGAGCCTCTGATGGGACTCCTACCCCCGGGCTCCCGGGCAGGCATCCCTCTAGGCCTCCACTGCTTTCCAGGCACACTGATAAAGTTGAAACTGAAAATGGAAGCATCTGGGTGACTCAATATCCTGGCTTCCTGGAAAGAGGCCTGGAGTTAGAAGACATGGGTTCAGCCTCTGCCTTCAGCTGGGTGACACTGGAGGGTGACCGCGCCTTCCTGAGCGGCACTCCCTTTTCAGCGCAGGGGGGAACACATTGACAGCACAGGCTGATAATCATTATGTGGACCATGAAACGGGGCACACCATAATTTTGGTTAAGCCCCTGGCACTGAAAACAAGGACAGGGAACCATATTTGGATCTTGTCTAGATCCTAACACAAGACTAATAAAACCCTAAAAGGAAAGGGTTGAGACAACTCAGGAAACCTGTTTATAAACCAGGTATCAGTTGATACCAAGAAATTACTGTTGATATTTCATATTATATTGGCATTGGAGTTATAGTATTTCCATGTACTAACATAAACAAGTATAATATGCATTAGACATAATACATGTTAAAATGCTTAATGAGATATTTAGAGCTATATCCTGAAGTGTGTAAGGGTAAAATGTTGTGATGTCTAGGATTTGCTTTTAAAATGCTTCAGCAAACAAAAAATAGGGGCAAAAATGGGCTAGATGAAGCAACTATGACAGAATCTTGGTAGGTGTTGAATCTGGGCACTGAGTGTATGGGAGCTCATTGTGCTAGTCTCTACTATTGTGTACGTTGAATATTTGAATAATTTAAAAACACTTTTCAAATGAATGTATTAAGGGAAATCCAGGCTGCCGCTAACATAGTGCGAAAAGTCACACACAACGGACTGACATCAGAGAGTGGGTCTGGAGCTTGAAACATCTGCTCCAGGACAAGGGTCTGTCTCCTTTGTCCCAGAGGACCTGAGGTTCGACCCAGTACCCACACAATGTATAAAAGCAGTCCACAGAGGAAGGCCGAGGGCAGCATCAGCCACAGAAAAGCACGGTCAAGCCTGGTGTGGGAAAGCCGGGAGGGCAGGGGAAACAGCAGGCTAAGATGCACACAGGTAAAAAGAGGGAGAGGAGGCCGAAACCATCCTGTGGCCCTGGTGTGTACTTGGTTCAACAAGGAACGATCAAAAGTTTCAGACCAGAGAGTGGCAGGGGTAGGGCTGTCCCTGGGAAACAACATGAGGGAAAGGTGCCCCAGTGGGCAGACCAGTTAGGACTGCAGAGCACGAAATCAATAACTGACCCCCAAAGCAGGGCTCTGGCCAAGCGGGTGGGAAGCAGCCCATTTACACGAAGGGACACGAGACCAGTGCCCCTCTGGGTGCAAAAATAAAGAGGAAACAAGATGAGGTCAAGAAGGAGTCTGAGGCACTGGAACAACTTGTCATTGCAGCGGCTGAGAACCCTCAAGGAAGGGCTGGTTCTGATGCAAGAAGGGGAAATTTGGCACAAATGCCCTGTGTTTCAGATGAATGTCCTGAGAGCTGTTCATTAGGGGAGTCTGGAGCTGGGGAGGTAGCCCGGCTGGCACACCCTCCTCTTTGCAAACAGGATGACTTGGGAAATGGCCAGGATTTTGAACTCTCTCTGATACCCCCATCTGAAAGCTCACTGCTCACCAGCTTGCCCACACTGCTCTGATATGCCTGGGGTTCAGCCAGATCTCTGCCTGGTCCAAAGCCTGGGGACATGCCCTGAAGATGCCATGTATACCAGAGACTCTGCTGTACTCATCCTCTCTGAGCGCTCTGAGAAAACCGATCTGTATTAAATTGGCCAGTGAAATTTAGTTATTATTCAGCTTCTAAGTCAGGAGACAGACATATGGGTATTAACACTTTCTGAATGTCTGTACTATTTCATTTAAACCTCAAATCAAATGTATAATGAGAAAACTAAAATTCAGAGCAGTTAATAACCTAGCCAAGCTCACACAGCTAAGTAAGTGGAAAGGCTCGGAGCCCAGTTCGGTCCGTCTGTCGCTATGGTCTGTGCTCCTTCCTCTACGTCATGACCCAGCCATGGAAAAAATGCCGCTGGAGTGAAATAAAGACCAGGCATTGGAAGCAGACATTTGCCACCTGGCCTGGAGAGATTTGCCAAAGTGATGCCATAATTTCCTACCCTTTTAGCTAAAAAAAACCCCAAACCAATCAGACAAAAAAACTAATGGATATTTTAGGGGTAACGAGGGTGGGAAGTAGTGATAGGAAAACAAAGGAAAGACAGAAACTTGCATTGCCAATGAGAAAAAAATTTTTTCCTGAAAAATATGAAGTCTATATTGGAGAAAAAAATACACAATAAAACAGGTGTACCTCCTATTTGGGGGTGTGCTTATATTTATCTTTGACTCAGTAGTTGCACCAGTTTTGATTTGGAGGTGTGACAATGTCTTTAAACATTAGTTTAGCCCTGGCTGGGTAGCTCAATTGGTTAGAGTGTCGCCCCCATATGCCGAGGTTGGCGGTTCAATCCCTGTCAGGGCACATACAAGAATCAACAAATAAATGCATAAATAAGTGGAACAACAAATCGATGTTTTCCTCTCTCTCTCAAATCAATAAATAAAAAATAAAATAAAAATAAAATAAAATTTAAACATTAGTTTAAGAGCAAAGGGTTTCTGCTTAAATGTCAAAGCATATAGAATTTTTTATAAAACCTCACCCAAGGATATGCTTATTGATTTTAGAGAGAGAGGACAGGAGGGAGAAAGGGAGGGATGAAGGGTGGGAGAAAGAGAGAGGGAGAAACATGGAAGTGAGAGGGAAACATGGATCCATTACCTCCCATACGTGTCTTGACTAGGAATCAAACCTGCAACCTTTCTGGTGTGTGGAACAGCGCTCCAACCAACTGAACCATCTGGCCAGGGCTATAGATATTTTTTAGTTGGGTATTCACTCAAAATGTTTCGGGGAGTTTTGTTTTTTAAAATAATTGGTTTTAGGAAGAGCACTAGGAGAGTGCTGCTTGGAGGGGGATAATCTCTCACTTGTTTGGAGTTCTTGCTGATGTGTGTCAGGCTCTGTCCTGTAATGGGATACCCAGGTCACCAGCTTGGACCAGTGCCCTGCCTATGTAGCAGGAGCCTTGATGAAATGGAAGCTGGGAGAGCACAGGCATCCAGACAGAGGAGTGAATCGGATTTCTTAACTGAATTTCCAAGAGTTGGATGGACTGGAGTTGCAGAGCCTGTGCATCAGCATTCAGAGAGAACATAAAGCCGAAGGGGAGATTCAGTGACCGCTCACCGTAAGGTGATGACCCCGACCAAAGGCACAGAGTAAGCTACACTCAACAGGGAAAGCACTTAAGGAAAGAGAATCCTACCACCTTGTTGGCAAAAGGCAGGGGCCGCAACCAGAATTCCTTAACCTTTAAATTGGAGAAAATCAGCCCAAGGTCTACTCACCCTCCCCTCAACTGTGATGAACAGAAAGAAGGTCTGAAACAAGACAAGGGTCTCCTTGTTGTTTATTCAGACTATGTGTAAGTGGAAATCTAGAGGTTTTTATCAAATGTATTCATCTTTCTTCTTACTTTCCAAAATACCTAAAACACAGGACATCCTCTACCCAACATCAAGAAAGAAAAGCAATTCAAGGGGGGAAAATCAGTTTTTCCTCTAACCTGACATTTTAGGCATTTGTTTAAATTATATTTATAAAGGTAAATGGCCACTAATGGGTTTTCTTCCACCAGAAAAAAAAAATTGTATGTGTTACACTTTAGGAATACAGAGGGAAAAATTATTAAACATTGAAAAAAGGAATTCTTCCAATTAGCTCCTCATTTTTTAGATACATTCAAAGTAAGGATACGCATGATAGACTCTGTTCTACACAGAGGATAGTGGGTGATCTCTGGGTAAAGATTACGGGGAAAGATGGTTGAGGGAAATGTCTTCTGAACAATCCAAATATGAAAACATGTCTGGCGTCTGTAAGGCACACAAACAATACGTCAAGAAAAAGGCTCCACTGCAAAAAGGTGAACTAAAATCAAGAAAAACAGTTTTGACCAGTGGGGGTTGAGGCAGTGGAAGAAACTGAGGGATTCTCAAGACAGTCCTCTTAAAGGGCTCCAAATGGACTTAGGACTTATGCAGACCCACACTCTCTGGGCTTCAGCAGCACCAGGACAACAGCTGGAAGGGCACCAGTGGCATAGGGGGAGCTAGTGAAGTGACTAGCAACAGGGTGGGTACCAGGAGACAGCTTCCTCCTGGGACAAACTCCAGAGGCCAGGCAGCAGCAATGTCCCCTCTCCGAGCCCTTCCCCACACAGAGCCACAAGGCGGTGACACAGGTTGCCCTGTCCTGGCAATTACCTAAGGCTCTGCCCCACACAACTTAACAGGTGCATTTTTTTTAACAATAGGCCACACTTCTAAGACAGGAAGTCAAAGCAGGTCTACCTAGTACACGGAAACAAATACAGGGAGGCAGCCAAAATGAGGAGACAAAGAAACATGGCCCAAATGAAAGAAGAGATCAAAACTCCAGAAAAAGAACTAAATGAAATGGAGATAAGGGACCTATCGGATGCAGAGTTCAAAACACTGGTTATCAGGATGCTCCAGGAAATCACTGGGTACTTCTATAGCATAAAAAAGACCCAGGTAGAAATGAAGGTTACATTAATTGAAATAAAGAAAAATCTACAGGGAACCAACAGTGGAGGGGATGATACCAAGAATCAAATCAATGATTTAGAACACAAGGAAGGGAAAAGTATTCAATCAAAACAGCAGGAAGGAAAAAGAATTTTAAAAACTGAGGATAGGCTTGGGAACCTCTGGGACACCTTTAAACATATCAACATATTAAACATATCTGAACCATAGGGGTGCCCAAAAGAGAAGAGGAAGAACATAAAATTGGAAATCTATTTGAAAAAATAATGAAAGAAAACTTCTCTAATTTGGTAAAGGAAATAGACATACAAGTCCAGGAAGCACAGAGAGTCCCAAACAAGAGGGACCCAAAGAGGACCACACCAAGACACATCATAATTAAAATGCCAAACGTTAAAGATAAAGAGAGACTCTTAAAAGCAGAAAAAGAAAAGCAGTTAGTTACCTACAAAGGAGATCCCATCAGACTGTCAGCTGATTTCTCAAAAAAACTTTGCAGGCTAGCAGGGACTGGCAAGAAGTATTCAAAGTGATGAAAAGCAAGGACCTATAACCTAGATTACTCTATCCAGTAAAACTATCATTTAGAGTTGAAAGGTAGATAAAGTGCTTCCCAGACAAGTTAAAACTAAAGGAATTCATCATCACCAAGCCATAATTATATGAAATGCTAAAGGGAATTATATAAGAAAAAGAAGATCAAAACAATGAACATTAAAGTGGCAATAGATTCATGACTATCAGTAATTGAATCCAAATAATAAACTAAGCAAACAACTAGAAAAGGAACAGAATCATAGATATGGAGTTCATTTGGAGGGTTATCAGTTGGGAGGGGAAGGGGGAATGTGAAGGGAAGGGTACAGGGATTAGGAAGTGCAAATTGGTTGGTGCAGGATAGACAGGGGGATGTTGAGAGCAGTTTGGGTAGTAGGGTAGCCAAAGAACTTATATGTATGGCCATGGACATGAACTGGGGGTGGTTGCTGGAGGAAAGAGGGGTGCTAGGTGGAAGAAGGCAAAGAGGGAAATATTGGGACAACTGTAATAGCATAATCAATAAAATATATTTTTAAAAAAGAAAAGCATTTTTGTTCATTACCTTTAGCATTTTCCTACTTCACTATACTTTCTAGTATAGAGAATACTTTCTAGCTTTATCTAAGTCATTAGAACAGGCTTATTTATGCATAAACTACCCAGGTTAATTTTTGAAGACAAGATTTTTCAATGCGACCATACAGAAGCATTTAATAAAATTTTAATGCTTACCAAAATAGTGTAAAAGTTTGGAGCTTAGACAAGATCAATAAAATATTCAAGTATTTTACTGAATCAATAAAGGGCTTGGAAGGATCCTTGGACTCCCTCGTCACCATTTCAAATCGTAATTGTAAATTTGGCACAAAAAGGTTTTTAAAAAGATTTTTGTTCTATTTCTTATGAGTACATTCCTGAGAAAAACTGCTAGAATATTTGCCAGTGACTTGGACCTGGGTTTTATGACTTGGCAGAATATCCTAAAGGATTTCAGAACTGAGCTGAGTAGCCCTGGGATGCTTGGGGATGCTGAGCACACCTGGGGCAGAGAGGCTCTACCAGCACCAGAAGGCAGGATGGGCTATGCGCTGTTGGGAGGACCAGCTACCAGATGGCCCGACTTTGTAAGGTAGGGTGATGCTAACATCCTAAATGTTAGCTCCATTCTTAAGCCATGAGATAGGTGGCCCTCTCACTGGAGCTGAGTGACCACCTTCACATCTCTTGGCATCTCTCAGTGGCGACCTTCAACGTGCTAATACATATGGCACCAGCAGGTCTGCACAGATAATGTAGGTTCGCCTTTTTCTCCTCGGTGCCACCTGACCAGACTTTTGCATTTCCAGTCCGTCAGTTAACAAACGTATATGGTGCTTTTACCATGTGCCAGACTAACAGCTAGAGAGATGCAAAGTAAATGGAAAACTCAGAGAGGGGTGGGGAATAAGTAACCAGGAGTGTGGGAAGAGACCAAAACACTCAAGAGCTCTCAATGACGGAGTCTATAAATCTTCAGAAGGAAGAACAGAGCTAAAGAAATCTAGACCCCTCCCCCTACCCCAGGGCTTACCCTCCCCCATTCCCACCCGCACCAGAGTACAAGGGACTCCAAGCAGGTGTGAAAGAAGCAAACAAAGGTGATAAAGGGGCGATTGTGAGGCAGCTCTGGGGAGGCCATCAGAACAAAATCATCTGGGGCAGAGAGCAGCAGCATGCTGCCATTATCTAGTTTGCAGATGGACCACCCAGAGGATCTGGGAGTAATTAAGAGGGAGAAAGACAAATGGGGGGCTGCTGAGGAGGATGGGAGGGATGGAGTCCCCAAACCATCTTTCACTCGGAACTCAAATGCAAGACAAGATGCTGGAACCAGAGGATAAGGAAACCATCATAACCAAGCGGGGATGTGCACACTCATATTCACACTCACAATCACTTCAGCAAGGGAGTGATGAAATTCACAAAGCACCCAGGAAACAGATGTTAAAATGTAGAAGGTAGGAAACCACATTTAAACTCCACCTATTGGCCCTGGCCCGGTAGCTCAGTTGGTTAGAGCATTGGCCAGGTATACCAGTGTTGCAGGTTCGATCTCTGGTCATGGCACATACAAGAATCAACCAATAAATACATAAACACGTGGAACAACAAATCAGTGTTGTTTTCCCTCTCTCTCTCAAAAATTAATCAATAAAAAATATGAACTCCAATTATCTTCTAATATCCATGTGAACATTTAAAGGTGAATTCTGAACAGGACAAGTGAATTTTACAAATTGCATTTTTTTTTAATCAACAACAAGATGAGTTCACATTCTTTTTCAAGGCTGACAGCTCACCGCTCCCATCAAAAAACACGACTCTCCTGCCAGCCTGAAGACTAGTCTGCATTCCTGCCATAGCCAGGCAGTATGCTGCCTTGTCCACAGCGCTCACAAACCCTAAACTCTCTCCCCTCAAAATACTAGTCTCCTTCTTCAACCAATAAAGAGACAATCTATTATATGAAATATCTTGCTCAAGGTCAGGTGGCTAGTCAGTGGCTGAGCCAGAATTCAAACACAGACTCCAGATCTCTGTGAAAGGCCCTCCACACTGAGTGGGTTTTGCTCCCGGTACACAACCCGACTTGTGCCCTCTGCTGGAAACATACTCTCATCCTTCCTGTCTTTTCACGTTCTTCGTATCCTCAAAGCCCTGTTTTCCATCCTGCCTCCCACGAGAAACCTTTCTCGATTTCTTAAGCCAGATGACCTCCTGGATTGCTGCCTTTTCTGAAGGCCTGCCACGCTACGGACCTCATGTCCGGGCTGCCCCACGTCTGGCCAGCCATGTCAAAGTGCATTTTCATACCGCGTTTTGCGTAATGTTTTCCTGCCCAGTGTTGGGAAGGAGTTTTAGAATTTTGCTTTAAAACTCTCATTTTACTTAGAATTACTTATAACCTCTCAGCAACCCTGTGTATACCTGAAAACCCTTGAGATAGGAAAGCTTGTAAGTTATTTTCAAATAATGACAAAACTTACTGTGATTATTAAGCTTGACAGTAATTAAGATGGATAAGTATCTTGTTAAGTTTTAAACATTTGTTCATTTCAAATTGCAGAGGCCTTCCCTTATTTTTAGAGCCTACGAATATGTATCTTTTCAGACCTCAAAGAATTATGTAGGTCCTTGAAAATCTAGCAGGTGCTAAGCCCTGCGCCTGAAGTATTTTGGAGGGGCTGAGCGGCCCTGCTCACGCCCGAGCCACGTGCTGTCTCGCGTGGCAGTTACTGAGAAAACTGCTAGAGGCACGGCCCTGCCCCGTTGTCGGGGTCGTAAGCCTACTGAAGACAGTGACGTTTCTGTCCCATCAACGGTGACTTTTTTGGAGTGACTGGCACAGCTGCCATACAACGAATGCTATGGACTCACTTATTAAAAAACATCAGTCCTAGATAAACACAAAAACCACAACTTCGACTATATATTCTATAATGCCATTCCTAAAATAGTGACAGTTATTGGAAATTATGCTCCTTATACTTTTCAAAATGTTTCAAAATCTCCTTCCTTTGAAAAATTGGTTTGTCTTCAGTGCTTTGAAAGATGGTACAAATAAACAGACTGTAGAAAAAACGCATGGTAGGAATCTCTGGAAGCATGGATTCCGCCCCCCCCCACCCCGCCCCCGCTCCCCCCGCCAACTGGCAGTCAGTTACAGATTTCCTTCTAAGCATTATTGGCAAAAGAGTTGCACTCCTAATTTCCCAGATTTCACATGTCTCTAATACATCATGCCTCTCTTTATTACACCGCCAATTGTTCTTGGGTCCGGGTAAATTTCCTTTGGCAGTATTTGGATTTTAACTAAAGGCAATCTAATAACATTTTAACATGTTATTAAACCAAAACTATTCACATGCTCAACTGTTAGGTGTGGGGAGGAGAAGGCCCGTACACTGCGAGAAGGAAGGACAAGGACCAATAGCATTTGTCTCCAGGAACCAGCCGGTAAGACACATAACACTTTCTCAACACCAGTAGAAAACAACAACTCGTTAAAAACAAAGCCAAAGTCCAGGTACGCATGAAGTGAGGTGTAAGAAGATTCACATGGATCACACGCACTTACACGAACAGCACGCAGAGTGTCATGGTAGATGCTCGTCCTCTACTGTAACAGTCGGGCCTGACATCCAAAGGCCTCGCTATTA
Source organism: Macrotus californicus (assembly GCA_007922815.1). NCBI lineage: Eukaryota > Metazoa > Chordata > Mammalia > Chiroptera > Phyllostomidae > Macrotus > Macrotus californicus. Next base: position 25,490 of record VMDR010003618.1, read on the forward strand.
AATACTCTTTGTTACTGCTGCTGACACTGAATTTTTTCCATCTTAAGATAATATTGCTACTATTTGTAGTGTTTTCTGTGCCTGGCTTGTTTTGCCCATGTCCAGACCTGGTAAAAACCCCAGGTTAGCCTGAGGTCAGTCCCGGTGAACCAGAACGCCAGATTTCATGTTGCCACTGAGAGAATGTGACTTAAATCTGAGCATGGCCACACTCTAAGAGAATAAGCAAAACGCAGAAAACTGAGCACCCCACGCGCACATTGAAAATGGAGGAGAAAGAAACATGGGAAGGAGCAGAGGGGAAAAGGGCTGGGAGAACGTGAGTTCCCCAAACAGTTGGGTGGAGGAGCCTACCTCTTTCCGTTACTATCCCGAAGCATCGTTTTTCCCATCTTCGCTTCCAGCTCCTGCACCTCCTCCAGCAATGTTTCCTTGTAGGTTTTTTTGGCCCTGTGCCACAAGGAAAAGACAATAAGAACATCACACATGAAATTTACACGGCTGTGAAGACTGGGTGTCTCCCTCCTGGACCACATCTGGATACCCTTTGACTGACTGACGCTGAGGCTTAGGGCATCACGGAGCATTCGCAGTCCCCATGTATGGCCAGGGCTCCACCTCAGGGAGCACCCCAAATCCTGTAGAACGTCAGGAGTCACCCCCATAAGACTACTGTTTTTTTGCTGAAAGCCTGCAGATCATCCTGAGGACCCCAACCATTCAGAGAAAACACTGGGGTTCCTGGAACTCACAGGTCTATCTCTAAAGCTTTTCATGGCAGGACCTAACAACGCAGAAGGTGCTTTAAATCCCTACCTTAGTGGATGTGTGCTGGTCCCTTGGCCCTGACCCCTACTGTGATCAGAAAGTTCAGGGTGAGCGGCTTCCTCTCTCTCTCTCTTTAGTGTGAAAAGAGCCACCGCCACAGCAGGAATAACATTTATAATGCTAGAGTTCATGCTTTTCATGCCAAACCCTTGACCTGAAGCTTGGGGTCAATATAAGTACCCAGGCATGGCTTCTCTTGCGCAGCCTTGCCAGGAGAGAGAGCCCAGGCTGTACGCTCGATGGCGTCAACACCTGGCAGCAAGCTGGCCTCCTGGACTTCAGCCTCCACACGTCACTCCTGAACTGTACCTGTACGGGAAGAGTTACCTGTACCCTCTTTCTGATTCAACATATTCAAGGGAGTGGCTCATCTCAGGATCTTCCTGAGATTGAGACTAAACAGAGAGCCACTGGTTGGAAACAAAGGGGAAGAAAAGGCATTTAACCAGATACAAGTTAGAAATCTGGGGGTGGGGGTGGGGGTGGGGGATGCTGTAGAAAGAAAACACTCGTGACTGAGCCACATAGGGAGGGCTTACATACGGGGTGGGGCAAAAGTAGGTTTACAGATGATCATATGGAAAATAACACAATGATTAATAAATAATTATACAAGCATCAATTCTGTGTTTTGCACACTCACAATGGTAAACCTAGTTTTGCAACGCCCTGTACTATGAAAAGCTCTTCACTAGTTTCAGCATAAACGAATATGAGGACCCTACGAAACACCCGTACTTAAAGACAGAGTAAGGACAAAGGCAGAGCCCACATCTGCGAGGACGTGAAAACAGCGTAAGGGGAACATTCTGAAGACGTGAGCTGTTTCAGTGGAATCACAGAGTCCCGCCCACCCTCCACCTTCAAGGCAAGAAAGTCTGTTAAGATAATGCCCGGTCATCCGCTAACACTCCGAGTTAATCTCTAATGGAGTATCAGCACTAAGACACTGTATATGTGCCTGTCATTCCTTTTCCCCAAAGTAAACAAGAGAACTAAACCACACAGGTTTTAACACATAATACCTTAATTACATCAAATAGTATCCTGAGACTCAGTAGTGATAAAATACTACAGTTTAAAGCAGAGACTGAGGAATTTTAATCTAAACGATAAATGAGAAAATGTTTAACATTTTGCTGGGAAGAAGGCAGCCAAAAAGAACGTTAAAACTTGCACGGTTCAATATTACTGAATATGCTGTGCCTCAAACTTCCTCTTTCAGCTCATGGGCTTCTGAGGCTATAACGATAACAACCTCCACCACACTTGGATTCGCCCCAGACACACAGGTCCCATGAGAACGTGTCTGGTCCACACTGGAGGATGCACATGCTCTCTCACCGTTTCATCATCCTCCCTTCCTTCCTCTCTCGTGCCCCGCACAGAGCAAGCAGGGGTCACAACCTCTAGACCAGCCCTCCGTATCGTCTTCTGGGCGGGGAGAGAAGGGCAACTCTAAGAAGCAGGCTTGGAATAGGAAGGCTGGGCCACTGGACCTAGGGCACCAGACAGCAGTAGCTTAGGCCAAGAACAAAAGGGATCTGCCCCACGGCACTGAAGCTGCCACTTTTCACTCATTCACAAAATCACCTCGGAGGGAAATGACCTAAATATATCTTGATGCTACCAGGCACTGCGAAGGTGTTTGGTGGAGGCGCCTGCATCCATGTTGAAGGGTCACTGGGCAATTCCCGGCACGTCCGGTGCTGAGCCCTGAGAGCCAGCCTGGGAACCTAGTCAGCGGGTTCCATCTGCTGCTGTCCACATGCAGCGCTGGAGAGGTGACGCCAGCAATTTAAAACTGTTCTCTCAAGAACGTCTACCTAACAAGGTTTTAATTAGGTAAATGATTCTAAAATCCCCCCTGTCAAACCCTACATGTGAATTGACTAAAACCTTAGTAAGTAAAGGTTTGAAAAGCCAGCCTTTAAGTATTAGCCACTCTGGTGTATAACTTAGGTCTCATGAGGACCTGGAGTTTGGCCCGTTGTGAGTCAGGGCCTGGACAAAGTGAGCTCCATTGTCTTTGAAGGGCTTATCCCCAGAGGTCGAGGACTTGCTTCATCTGACCCTGCATCCAGAGACCAGATGATCACAAAAGGGGCGGGGTGGGGTGCTTAGCTGCTGTCAGAGGGTGAGACATTCGCCTGTGAGCCTTCAGACAGTGCGAAGGGTATCTCCGGGTGACTAGGGGATTTTAAAGTAAATAGGTTGGCTTAGAATCTTGACCTTTTCATTTCTTTGTTTCTGAAACTTTTTCCTGGACTCTTTCTTTTACATGGAAGGATATAGCAAGTTAAAAGGAAATGTTAAATTCCAAATGTGGATGAAAACGAGCACACAATGTGCTTCAAAAGAAATTAGTGTAGCTAGAAAGTTGTTTTTTTTTTGTTGTTTTTTTTTTTTTAAATCAAGGCCCATTTGTATACAGAAATTTCTTATTACCTTTTATTTCCACTTAACTGCCTACTGGGATTATAGCAAGGAAATGAAGTCATTCTGGAATTGCTGAGTGTATTGTGTGCTGCCTGGTAGACTACAGGAGATACAAGTTAGATAAAAGGGGCTGGTTCCCAAGTTCAGTGGCCTTGAGCTTTATATTATTTTCCTAAAGCAACACTGACAAATTTCTCCTAGATGAGAATAAGTACATGGCAGCTTACTAAGAATGCTGTCATAGGTAAACATTTTGGAAGAGTGTAAGCTGAAGGATATTAAAATAGTTCTGGGCAATTTAAACTTTGTGCTTCTAATAAAAATACTCATTAGCCAGGTATCACATATAATCAATCAATTACTTTAATAAAAGATATATTAGTTTGGTCCCTAATGAAAATGCTGGTTAGCGGGATAACAGAGTAGGTATTTTATGGCATAAATCCGACTTAAGATAGTCTAATAATGGGTCTTCATCCAGAAAGTTGACGGACTTCATGGAAAAAATGACCGAATAACCTCATGCTGTTTCTTTCTTACTCTGAACACTCCAAGTCCCAAAATGGAAGGGAGACTGGGGCAAAGCAGGGGGAATGCAGGAAGACAGACAAGCTCACTTTCTCAAGCGCTCATAGACGTCCGGGAACAGGCAGGCCTGCCTTGTGCTGGAATTTAAAAGCTCTTTCGAAATAGTTGACCACCAAAATTCAAAGCAAAACAAAACACACAAGACTGGTCCAAGGCAGGACTGAAGAGCTGTAACCAAACTGCTGGGCTCCCAGGGGCCATCCGTTGCCGTCACAGCACAAGCTCTTCAGCTGCACCTTAATTCTCATCCACTTAATTTTAAATTCCCCCTCAAATCCAAGGTGCAGCCCAGAGCGTCACGTTTCAGTAAATATCTGACAATCTGAACCAAATGATGGGGGGATCTGGACATGCAGGGGATTGACATTTTAGGTCAGTGGGCAGAAAGGAAAAACAGAACGTGTTTTATAAAGCTGAGGTTCAGAAAGACAACGCAGAGGTTGGAGCCGTGGCCTCATCAGAGGCACCCAGCACATACTAGGCTTTCTCTTCTTGGGAGAAGCCTCTGAATTTACTTGACTCAACAACAAATATCTCAGTCTGGGAATATGATATGAACTAAAACCTAGGCCTTGTGGTCAGAGGAAAATGCTCAAATAAACTCGCAAAGCGACTGTTTTTGAGGAGAGAGGTAGTTTCGACATGAAACATGTATCAAAAACTGGGCATATACTTTGGGTCACTACTCCAGGTGGGAACCGATACACACACCATCATTCCCCATTCCCCCAACGGAGGAAAACGGAGACAAAGTGCATTCCAGGGAATGCCTCGGGAAGTCAGTAGTGGCCTTCAAACTCAGTCCAAAGCACAGGTGCTGTGGCTCCTGGTTAGAGCCCCGTCTGGGCCTCTGGTGGGGGGTGGCAGGTAGGACGCCCCTCCTGGTCAGTCGCTGATCATCCCTCCCCCTGCCCCATCCTGTCCAATCCCAATCAGAGCCTTCGTTACAGAGTTCCTACCCTGCTGTCAAGTTTCTGGGAAAGAAAAGTGACTTTTACTCTTTCTGTATGGGGGAGCTGGGTGCAGGCTCGTGTACTCGATCCTCTTTAACATGTAAACGATGCTGATTTGACAGTACCAGGAGTCAGGAATAGATAGTATTCCTGCTTGAAGGAGCAGATAATTTGCTTCCCGATGAGGAGGAACTTTTACTCGGGACATATTGGAAAAGATCCAGAAAACAGACAAGGAGGCAGAGACACTGTGATCTGAAAACATTCTCTTTGAAACAGTAGAAAGAGACTTCTGCTAAAGTCTCACTTGGCAAATACCCCGTCTCAGTTAAAAATTTTAATTTCATGACCTTCATTTAAGGTGGTTGACTAAAATAGCCTGAGATTAATTTACAGTCAAATTACTGTTGTCAATCACTATAAATGGAAGTCATCTGATGTAGCCAGGCCTTAAAACTAACTTGATTATCTTGCAAAATTGATGAGATTCAGCAAGGTAAGGTGTTGTTCCACAATTGAGCTATGTGCTACAATGGACCTAATGTTTTCTTCTAGTGCAGTGGTTAAATTAAGGAAACATCCTTTCTGACTGTAATTCATTTCCAAAGATTCTGATTCTGCTATTTATAGAACATAGTTTCAGCCGATCAAATGAGTACAGCGGTAAATCAGAACATTTAAGAAATTAAAATTATTTAATTTTTACTAACAGCTGTAAAACTTCAGGAACAGAAGGAAAAAAACCAACAAAATATGTTCCATAAAATGGCCTCTCCTCCCGTCCGTCTCCGCGTTAGGTGCTGTCTATTGTCAGGCTCATGCTGAAATGAAGGCTCTTTGAAAAGGGCATCCTTAACTGCCAGGCAGGAACATTCTCATCGAGTGTGGGAGGACGGGGGAGAGAAAGATGAAATCTGATGTCTTTTCCTGGAAGGTCTGGATTAAAATCTCGATTCTCTACCTCAGGGCCCCCAAATAATTATGCTTTGTCCAAAGTAAAGCCAATGCCAGGGTCTCGATTTTCAGGGAGGTTGGCAACTCTTTGTAGGAGGAACCAGGCCTATCAGCACGAAAATCAGTGTGATCTCAGGTGCAGCATTCCATCTTTTGCTTATGGATGAAATAAAAATTTACATTACCTTGTTGCGTCTATCACATTTTATGCAAGATATTTCAGAAATAATATATTTTAAAACATAGAAACAAAATTTAAGCATGAATTATTCCCTACTTAACCAAAATTATAAGTTCATCTTTGTGGTTAATTTTCTCAGAGACCTGTAAACTGACATTTCAGGAGAATTATATTTGAAGGATTCCTAATGTGATTTGTTTGGAAAAATGAAGAATACTTCATTCCAAGCATTTTGCAGTTTGAAATGAGTTTCACAGACACAATTTTCCTTAAAGCCAGGTTATATTTGTGATCACTCACTTAGCACTGGTTTTAGACATAAGGAAGAATTAACCTTGAGTCATATTTCCTAAACCCGATGGAATGGGTCTACACGTAGAAATTCTCCCTTACAATCACATACAAGGAGCGTCCCTCTTAACCTTCACAGGGCCTCTCTCGGGACTCCTCCTTTTTTGTCTGTATTCTCAGATGAAGGTGAAGCACAGGTTAAAAGGGAAAAAAACCAAACACAACATCCTTCACTGGCAGGTGGCAGGAGACCAGAAGTCCCATAGCATTTCATATCCTATGGCAGGGCTCGTGAAGGACAACTGCAGGGACAGATGAGCAAGACTTAGTGTTACTACTTCGTTTTTCACTTACACTTTCCATGCCACATCTTCGATCAGACATGCGGTGGGCACCAGAAGTAATCCCAACCAGAAGTGTGGGGAGCTCAGGACCATTGCTGCCTGCAAGAAGCAGAAGGGACGGGGATATTAAGACCGCGTCTTTCCGAAACTGTGGGAAATAATTTAATCAAGGTAAAACATTCCATAACACAAAACCAGAAAGTACTAAATTCAGCGAAAGTTAAACATACACGTAGGAAGAATGTCAAACAGCCTGACAGGCTGAGCTCTTTCCCACGATCATCAGCCTTGTCTTCATTCTTTTATTTTGACAAGTGTTGTCTCACTCTTCTATAAAATGCTTGAGGCCCCTTTCCAATCGGAATACTGTCCTAAATCCCTTCTAGGAGAAATGGGGCTACCATACTCCTATGGAATAAACTTAAAAAAAAAAAAAATCCTTACCCAAGGATATGTTTGTTGATTTTAGGAAGAGAAGAATGGGGAGGGAGGAGGGGAAGGAGAAGGAAAGAAGAGAGGGAGGGAGGGGGACAGAGGGGAGGGGGAGAGGGGGGAGAGAGAGAGAGAAAGAGAGAGAGAGAAAGAGAGAAAGAAACAGACATCCATTTGAGAGAGCAACATTATCAGTTGCCTTCTGTACGCGCCCTGACTGGGGATCAAACCTACAACATTTTTGTGTATGTGATAATGCTCCAACTAAGTGAGCCACCCAGCCAGGGCTAAAGTAAACTTTTATCCACCAGTCTCCTTTTATCACCTCGCTTATCTATCAGCTCATGTTCCTTCACTGCTCATTCATTCCTGGAATCAGTATCTCAGAGTAAAGCACAGTGATTCTCAACATTCAGAAGAGGAGGATGAACAGATCTTAAGTTTTGCCTTCAAGGAACTTAAAGTCGTGTGGTACAAATGCACACACACACTCACACACTCACAATTACGTGGTGTCATTTACATCCCACAGTGGAATGTGTGCATCACGATCACATGCTATGGGCTTCAGAGGAAGGCTAGAAGGCTAGAGCGGGGAGAAGACTTCTTAAAGAAGACAGAATATGGGATGTGCCTGGAAAGGTACAGGATTGGACCAGACAGAGAGCAATAGAGGGAGAGGAAGTCCGAGTGGATGAGTGGATGATAAGAAAGCAGCCAGGCGTGCTGCCTTTGAAGACATTGTTCCTGGCATGCTGAGTTAGAAACTGGGAGGAAACAGAGTGGGTTGGAAGGAGAAGAGTTGCAGGGCCAAATCCATGGTCAGTGAGGTAAGGAGCTAAAAACAGAACTTAGGGCAAATGGGGACTGGGGACTAGAATCCTTAGATTTTGGTTTTCAAGTGAGCTAGGCCAGGAGCATAGAACTGGCTGGCCATTGACAAATCTGGCCTGGAAGGATGAGCTACTTGGAAAAGGGACCCAGGACAGACCCTTCATGTTCATCGGTTCTTCTTGTCTGGAGTTCTCACCGCTTGATTCTACTGGAATAGATATTTTGCTATAACTCACTGCAAAGTGGGATGAGGCTTACCAGTGAGGGAGAGTGGAGGAGCTGCAGCATGATTTATGTCAGGGACTCTAGCAGGGAAAGTGCGTGGGGCTGAGAATCAAGAAGGCCCCTTCTTCACGCGGCACAGAGGGTGGGGTTCCCCCTGGCCCTAGCGTGGCACCCAAACTTCAACTCACTCTTAAATTCCAATTTTCTCCTCCAGCCTGGTGGCCACACTCACACTCACACCCACACCCCTGCGACTCCATCTAACTCCATCTGAGCAAGCTTCTGTCTCAGTGTCTGTCCTCACAGGTTATCCGTCTGTGTGCCCCAATCCTGAGCAGTCTCGGCCAAGCCCGCACCTGACCATGCCTGCCTGGCTCCTGAACGCCCCACAAAGCCCTGTCGGTGCTACTCGGAAGTTATGACAACAAAACAGAAGCAGCGAGGCTGGGGTAACGCTGCACTCCAGCCCTCCCTGGAGGACTTGCTTTCCTTTCAAAATACAACAGGGCTCCCTTTTTGAAAGAACAATTCAAAACCCTACAAATAGGCAGGTACATTTTGCTCCATCAATCATAGCTCTCAGAATTCATCCTAAGGAAATAAGTAAGGAAATGTGTAAAGAAGCAAGTACGAGAATACTTACATGGTGCCGGACTATGAAGAAAGTAAGAGATAAATGTCCAAGAGGAGGATTTAATGTATTGCAGCCCATTCAATGGACTGCTCTGCAGTGATGGAAGTGATGTAGAGTTCCATTTGTTGACCGAGATGTCATGCTACACTGCTAATGAGAATCTGGATTCTGAGGCAACCTCTCGTAGGAGCCCTACCATGGAAATGGGTGCGTGGAAAGGAAGATGATTGGCCCCAGCCCCAAAATTACACTTGAGATGTTATCTTCCAATGTAGTCCGCCCACAAGTCATGGTCTCTTTGTGTTGATACACACACACACACACACACACACACATTGATATACACCATAGTTTTTGTAGTCCTGTTTTGGTGTTTCCTCAACTTTAAAAAGCACATTTCAGGATGTCAAAAACAGTGGGGTGGCCCAGGCGTTGATGGACCTGAGACTACCAACAGCTCTGTGTGTGCTTGTATATTCGGGAGACATGCATGGCACTGGATAGCAGAAGGACAATTGCTAGTTTTTATTTTCAGAGGTCTTTGGCTAGCTCTGCTTCTTCTTTGTTTGTTTTTTTCTATAGAAAACATATATTACTTACATGAAAGAAAGTTAACCACCCTCCCCTCCCCCCAGGCAAACTTCAGGAAGGAGTTGGATTAGCTGGCTCCAGTCGTCCAGGCCCAGTCCTCTGGCTTCCCAGCTGTCAGGGTCCCCAGGGGCCTGCTGAGCAGACCCCTTGGGTTTTGCTCTCACGACAAATGCCTAGGGTGGTGCTTGGCCCTTGGAAGACAGAGTTGTTCAAGCCATGTTTATCAAAGAATATGATCATTTAAGTAACATTTTACTACCATAATGTAGTATTTTAAATGCATTATGAAACTCAGTAAGAACTTTTCATTGCTGAGGGAAATAAGGATATCAAACTTTTGAACTGCCCTCCTAAATATAAATATGAAGTCCCTCCTAAGTTAACAAAGGTAATTTACAAACATGAAAGTACTGGTGTTTTGTTGTTGGTTTTTAAAACCTGAAGCTGTGGAGACAACATGCATATAACTAATTTTAAAGGTGTGTCTCCAGAAAGGTTTCCACCATCCTGATTTTCACAGATGGTCTAAGATCCACATTGCTGAAGTCTTTGCTAAAGACACAGCTTTAGTCATTTAAATTTAGTTAGATCATTCTTGTTTCTTAGCATAACAAAAAATGTTTATTGAGCTGAGCTAGGTGACAAATGGTTCTTAATTACTCTCCCCTCCCCGACACTTATACTATGGAGTGAGATTTTGAAAACATCCTTTTGATGTACTAACAGTCCCATTGGGAAGAATGCACCCTCGGTTAACAGTCTTCAGCTAGCAATGTCTATTAAACACTTAGGTACCAAATGCATAGGAACCCACTGTGGTCACAGTGATCCAGGACTAGTGCATTCAGGAGACTCAGTGTACTGCTAATCACACACACACAGTGCCCAGGCCCAGCCATCCATGAATGTGGAAAAGATTTTCCGAAGGAGGCTGGAGTAACCCAAGCTAGGGAAGGTCACTGTGTTCTCAGGTATGGGTGAATTTGAAAAGATGTGACAGAGATGGTGAAGGCAATGGCTCACTAGTGGAAACTAAAACGGAAACTAAGATTTCTTTGTACATCACTGTGTGCCAAACTTCCCATAGAGTATTTCATTTACTCTTTCATAGTGCTTTTTTTACAGAAGAAAAATTAACTCTGCAACTTCCCCCAAGGATCTGCAGGCAGAGTAGGATTATCAAGATTCAAACTGAAGTCAAACCCAAGCCCTTCTCCCTTGGGTAAGCCCGGGGAATGAAGCGCTCCCTCCCCACCTGCCTCTCCAGGGTGAAAGAGAAGTCTCTAAGTTGAGGCACAGCACAACACTCAAGGCACAAGTCTAACTTCAATTTAACACCAGAAACACCTGGCACCAAATTCAAGATTTAAGTAGAAGAAAATATGTAGAACTTGTAGAGTTACGAAAACAAAAAAGAACCACAGGAAGAAAAAAAAAAATCCCCCAATTCCTCCACTCCCACCGAGCAACAGTAACAACAAAACAAAACTCAAACATAATGATGGCTTCCCAAGAATACTTGTACTCCCTTTCCCTGAAGCAGAAAAGAAAATACCACAGCTCCATAAAGTCCTTAGTGAGATCACATGCACTTGCCACATGAGGGAGGAAGCAAATTCAAGGTTGAAATCCGTTTCCAAATTCAAGGTTGAAATCCGTTTCTTCATTTCCTGTGGCAATTCTCCTCTTCATCCCCCGCCCCCAGCCCACACACACACAAAATGCCCATAGCCTGGTGCCAGTTTTAAGTTTCGATTTACTGAAAAGGGGGAGACATCTCAGGGCAATGCTTTGCAGCATCCTCTGAGGCACTCAGGTCAGAAGCCCTGTGTGAATGCGAATGAATTTTTAGATAAGCGATCAAGTGACCCCAGAAGTGCCCGACATGCTTCTGACAACTCAAAAAACTAGCCAGCACACTCGCTCCTGATGCTTTAACCACCAACCCAGTGGCACCTTAGGTCCACCGCACGAAAGGGGATTTGAACCTACAGCCTCCAACACAAAAATCTGCCTCCTCGGCCTCCCTGTTATCTACACCTGATGATGGGGGAAATTAGGCAACCATCTAAAAACTCCTACTAATGTAGTGCTACTAAAAACAAAAGATACGACCCACACGTTCTGTTTGACATGAATGTTTTTGTCAACAAAGCATAGGTAGCTTTATCCGTGGTCATCACTATCCTGAAACCCTCAGATGTTAGTGACGGTTTACTCTCATAGGCATGTGGTCAAGTTTTCTCAGAAGCAACCCTATGCTCTGAACAAGCACGTTTCCACCACCCGGAGGGGTAAAGCAGTGCTCTTGGAGGTTCTCACTTGAATACAACAGGTCCTTGAATAACACGGCTTTGCTCAACTTCATTTCATTGTAATGTTGACCAGAAGCTACAGGAACTTCCCTCTTGCTTATATCAATTAGCCTATGGTAAAATTGGTTTCCTTAAATGTCATTTCACATGGAGTCACATTAAGTGAGGACTTTATATGCTGAAATGCGCAGATCTTAAGTACTAAGAGGAGTTTTGACAACTGTCTACATCTGTGTAACTGCCACTCAAAACAAGATGTAAGACATTTCCGTCATCCCGAAGAGTCCTCTTTTGCCTTTTCCAATCAATCTCCACATCCAACAGGCAATCACGGCCCTGATTTCTGTCACTGCAGCTAAATTTTGCCTGTTTTAGAATACCATAAAGCTGGAAAGACAGAATACTCATTTTTTAAAAATCTGGCTTCTCTCACCCAAAACAACATTTCTGAGAGTCATCCATGTGGATCCATGTATGTAACTTGCTCTTTTTATTTTTCTGAACAGTATTTCATTGTATGAATACATTACAACTTATTTATCCTGTGGATAAGATGTTTGTGTTATTTCTAGTTTGGGCCTATTATAAGAATAAGGCTGGTATGCACATGCCTATACAACCCTTTCTTTTGTATCCATATATTTTCTCCTCTTTTGGGTAAACACAGAGCCCAGGGCCCTGCTTGGACAGACAAATGCCACTGCTTTCATGTCATTCACTCACTGGCTGCTGTGGGAGCTGAACCTAGTCCTGTGGCACTGCCTGTAGGTCACCCACACTTCCTAAGGTGGCGTAAGGAGGTTCTCTGCTCAATCCCCCTCCCACAGACGTGGATAAACTGAGGTCTCCAGTCAAGAGCTTGGGGGAGGCACCACTGGGAGAGGGCCGCTGAAAGGCCCAAAGAGAATTACTGGCAAGTGTTTCTTGAAAGGTGGGGGTGGGGGTGCTGTGAGGACTTTTGTGAGAGGCTGGATTACCCAGCCTTTGAAAAGAGCACTCACTGTCTTCGTCAGCCCAGGCTGCCCTGACAGAAGACCAGAGACTGTGGGACTTAACAGGCATGTGTCCTCACTGTTCTGGACTGGGGTACCCATGTGGTTGGTTTCTCACGAGGGCTCCCTTCCTGGCTTGTAGATGGCCTCCTTCTCACTGTGTGCTCACATGACCTGTGTGTGCGTGCCTGCATGCACACGCACGTGTCCATGTGGGGGGGTGCAGGGAGGGAGAGAGAGCACTCTCTCCGGTGTCTCTTCTTGTAAGGACACTAATGTCATGATGAGGGCCCCGCTCTTATGACCTCATCTAAACCTAATTACTACCCAAGAGTCCCACCTCCAAATACCATCACAGTGAGGACTCGGGCTTCAACGCATGAGCTGGGGAGGGGCCACAAACACCCAGTCCGTGACAAGCATGGACAACTTGCCCAGGCTCCAACCCCAGCTTTGCCACTCACTTTAACTTAATCGCTGTGCTCACTTTCTTTCTCGGTAAAACGGGAGAAATAATGCTTAGCTCATGGGGTTACCATGAGGCTTCAGTGATTTAATCAATGTGAAGCACTATTTAAAAAGTGCCTGGCACATGGCCAGTGTCATACTGGTCATCTATAATGGATTTTTCCATACTATGGACATAGCCAAAAATCTTATTTACACGTCCTAGAAGTTGTGGACAGGGACGTACAGTGGCTCCTGAGCGGGTTCTGAGGGGGAGGTGGGTCCAGAAGATGACGTTCTGCTCCAGCCCTCCGGAGGAGGCTTCATGCCTGCCGCTGCTCTCAGCTAGGTGGCAGGTTGAGCTGTAAGCTGCAAAATCCCCAAATGATACTGCAAACAATTTACTTACTGGTGCTAGGCAGCAAATGTTAATAGTGACGCAGACAGAAAGGTAGGATCTATTTTCTATGCTCCAGTCTAAGCACCGGTTACTTGTGCTTACTGCCGATAGGCTGTCTCCTATTTTTAATTGATTAAGGTGGACTTCCTATCATCACACCAGGCCGAGCACTGCTGCTTATCTCTAATCTCTAATCTCCATGGAACGGCACTCAGAGCCCAGGCTCAGCTGTTGCTGTCCGTTGATGAAGGAAGTTTCACCAATAACTCTGTGCCTGAGTAGAAAAGAAAAAAGAGTAGGTGCTAATCTTCTCCATGGAGCCACATGCCAAAAGGCTAGATTTGGGGACTGCCCGAGTCACAGCCCCAGGAGGAAGGGAAATTCTCGACTCAAATTGTGTTCTAGTGCTTAGCTGCTTCCACTGAACTGAGGGGTGCATGGGGTCTCCCCAGTCATACAGAATGGAACGCCTGTAGAATAACCAGACCTTGGCCATTTGCTTATCCTTAGCAAAGAATGAAAAGGAAATCAGACCTGGAAGATCCTGGAGATCTTCTTGGCCTTCAGGTTTTCCTGTAGACTCCTAGTTGTCAGGAACCACAAACTGAAGACAAAAAGCACTGTTTCTGATGATAAAGACTTTTCCCCTCCTGGGAGCTGGCCTCACAGGATGGGTACAGAGGCAAGTGGCAACCCACGTGACCTGAGAGGGGCGACCCTGGGAAGGTCCACCTCCCCAGCTTTTCTGCCCGACACTAATGAAGACAAAGACAATGGGCATTATGTAATTCATAGAAGGTATACACGTATGCACAGATCTGCAATATGAGATATTTAGTCTCTCTGGAAAGTCCTTATTAATCATTCTTTGGGCATTTAGAATACCTTTCAAAGTGCTAATATGACCTCGAAGATTTGTGTATTTCATATTAAGAGTACCAAGGTGCTGGGGGTGGGGGCGGATGAGGGGAGGAAGTGGAGACAGCTGTACTTGAATAACAATAAAAAGGAAGAAGAAGAGGAAAAAGGGTACCGATGTGCTGGTATTTACATAAAACCATAAGATGAACAAGATACTTCTTAGATCTTCAACATCACCCAAAGATTCGAAAAATACATACTTACATATTAAAACCAAGAATATTTTCATAATAATTTGATTGATTTTTTTCCCCTAAAACTAGTCTTCAAATAAACATCATTTTCAAGAGGCATCTCCAGGCCTCCAGGGGCGTGTATGTCTTCTCTCTCCTCCACTGTTACAAGTGTTCCATGGGCAGATTTGAGGAAAAGTGGAATTAACAGCCATGAACACATGTCTGGGTCCAAAACTAATATATACATTGGATGGCCTGTCAACAGGCATAGGACATTCACGGCATTGTCAGCAGGAGCTAGGGTAGACAAGGAAAGGCTCTGGATCACCAGCCTTTAACTGCAACATGATTTTGCTCAGATCCAGACTTTGCTTGGCTCTTGCTGTGGGTCAAGATCTTTCTGTTTGCCACCCTCTTGGATTTCCTAGGGTGGTTCCCAATCTACATCCCAGAATGAAGGTCTAGAGAAGGGTTCTCAGGAGAAGAGAGACATTCACCCCCTTGGGGACATGGCCAATGTGCTTCTCTGCCTCACTAATGAACACAGTGAACATTTACAGAGGGAGCCGAGCTCCAGAACCTAAGGCAGCAGCCTTGGGCCGGCTAACTCGCTGTTCTGGTGGTTGAGAGGAAGTGGGTTGGAGGGTTGAACTTCCTCAGCTGTAGACTATCAAGGTGAAGGACGGAATAGAATGGGATGGAGTTGTGCCTCTGAGCCTCAGACTATGACCCTTAGATTAATTAGCCTCTCCATGCCTCAGTTTCCTCTTCTGTAAAACTGAGGAAGCAGTAACACTCTGCTTCACAGAGCTGCGTGGCCTTGACGTTGTTAGCAGTGTTCATAACACGTTCGATTTCACCGAAGCCCCAAGAAGCCCTGGGATAAACCTTCAAAAGTAAGCATATACTTCTTCCTTCCTCAAATTCTACCTTGCTCCCCCGCCCTCGAACATCTGCGTGGTGCCTTGTGCTGATCTTGAAACAGCTTTGACTGTAAAATGACTCAGATGGAGCAAATGAGCTCAGTGGCTGGCGCATGGTACGCGGGCGTCTGAGCCCCGGCCAGCTGGCTGCCGTCCACCCCTCAGCTGGCCTTCCCGGAGCAGAACAATCCGGGGACCCCTCGATGAGACATTTTCTCCAATGTTTTCTTTAACTCTGACAACTGCAACTGAAATTTAGCAGCAGCTTGTGGCCCCTCGGGATTCCTTGAGCATATTTCTCTCTCTCACCGTTGCTGTTAACTTTTTACAGCCCCTCCACACTGAAGTTCAGGTTTCTTTTTTTAATAGAAAAAGGTTCTTGGGGAGAAAAGCCTTGACACAGTAAAGAGTTTATGATGACCAAATGATATTGCAAAATCTCCATTCCAAGTAGCAAATTAAGAAATTAAAATAACGCTCTGTACTATTTAAGCTGATTCCTTTCTTTCATGAAACTGAACACTTAGTCACAACCAATCTGCCTGCCTTCCTCCAGCAGTTCTGAGAACTCATCATGTGTCAACCTCTCAGTTGCTTACAAGGGATGCAAAGATGAAGAAAGCACCTCCTCCTCCTCACCTGCAGGCATCTGCGCACTGACAGCAGGAAGTGCCGATGGTTAAACCACTTACTCACCTGTCTGCATACGCTGCTGGGTGCACACAGGGATACATCGGCAGACCCTGCAGTAACTCCAAACTCCCAAGAAAGGTATCCAAAATAACATGCGTGTCTACTATTCATCTAAAGCCAACCCTCACGTCTCCCCACCCCTTCTCTAGCATTCCCTGTTTTCATTCACACCCCTACTGGCCTCAGGCACAAGTGAGAGGTAGGTGGGTCTTAGTTTCAGCATCTGCTCTCTTCTATCGAATCTCCCTCTGTGGGCACTCCCACGTATGTTATTTCTAAGCTCCCCAAAACCCCCTGAAATTCTTCAAAGCATCCACCAGGGCATTGACAGGTTGGAAAATAATCATTTTTATAAAAGGGAAGTAAGTCGAGTGAGCAGAGGAGGTTTCCAGCTGACACGCAGCAGTTCTCCAGAGAGACCAAGACTCCTCTGCAGGGATCACCTCGGATGCTCTCTAGGTTTGAAACCTGGAGGCAAATGCTCACGTTCTCTAAACATGGCTCGCAGAGTATCACCAGGCCCCTCTCCGCTCTGCCCCTGCCCCAGCAACGCAACACCAGGGACTCTGGGCCTGGCCACGAGGCCACCCACGTGACACTACTTGAACAGCAGTCCAGCAGACTGTACGTGGACATGGACATGAGGGCTCACCAGCACCTGGTGCTGCTTATCTAGGTAGAAAATACCGACACACCTGACTTCACACCACAAGCACACACCCCTTTCCAGGCGGATCACAGACCTCAAGGTGAATGGCAAAACGTTACAACTTTTAGAAGAAGACATAGGAAAATATCTTTATGACCTTGATTAGCTTTTTGAAAATATCAAACCGGCAGAAACCATGAAGGAAAAGAGAGGAGTCTGACTTGTTAACATGGAAAAGCTCTACACTAAACGACAAAGTTTAAGAAAAAGAAAAGCCACAGACTGAGTGCCTCCCAGTGTGTGTTCCATTCGTGGTTCATCCCACTGGGGAAACTCGTACATGTCCACAGATAGGTTTGTACCGGGATGTGCGCTGTGGCATGTGTGGTAATTTCTCAAAAAAAAAAACTATAATGTAAGTGTTTATCAATAGGAGAATAAATACATTTTGGAATATTTATATAGCTGAAAAGGGCATTAAAATGAATGCACTGCAAATATATCCACTATGGATAAATGTCCAAAACAGTGGGAAAAAGGCTCCAAACAACCCCGTGTTGAGGGGAAAGGTGCATATGATACAATCTATGTAAAGTTTCAAAACTCTGCAAAAATCAACACCGTGTGTTGTTTATATTTTGGCACGTTTACACAAACATAATACATGCATGAAAATAATAAACATCAAAGTAATGAGAGTATTTCTGTTTTGAGGGGAACAAGATGGGAAGGCAACGAGGGGGACTCAGTAATATGGGTAACATTTTATTTCTTTTCAAACAGACATGAGAAAGGTAGTACATTAATATTTGAATAGGCTTGGTATTTCATTCCGTGTCCTTTGTCTCTATGTGGGAAATTAGTCACAATGTTGAAAACTTCTAAGGTCATGGCATATGGCCCGGCTGTGTGAGACCCTGCACCAAGTAATGGGTTTAAAGGACGGGTCCATAGACACAAGTTTGCAAAGGTCCAGTTCAATGTGCGATGCTGCTAGGGCCACATGGGGAACCAGAGGGCCAGTCCTCAGTCTCTAGCCACTTCTGGTCACCCTAGGAGGCATAGACGGAGAGTTCTCAGGCAAAGTGGAGCAACAACAGTTCTATGAGAGAGGTACTGTGTGGGGTCATTTAGATTCCACCCAGTTGCAGGTGAAGAGATGCCCTCTGGCCAGAAGAGCAGGGGGGAGTATATTCTGCTATAGAAAAACATGCTTGGGTTTGGGGCATACGCAGGGAAGTAAACCTGACAAAAAAGGAAGGAATGTTGGGCTGAGGGGTTTGGATTTCACTTGGGAGACAACAAAAAGCTACAGAAGGCATTTGGAATGGGGAACATCAATCAAGGCACCAGCTTGTGGGAACTCTCAAAGTAAGGGCGGATTCTGGAAGGCCAAGGAAGGAGGCCTCTGAAGTGACCATGGGGACAAAGGAGAGCCTCAACCAGTCAGAGGGGTGACAGAGCAGGGGCAAGCACAGGGCCTGAGCAAAAGCAGGAACGGGCAGTGAAGGGCAAGGTGGAAGCAAAGGTGCTAGGTTCAGGAAGCCATGGTTTTGGAAAGAGGCTTAGGAGTGTGGGTGCGGGGGTCACAAGAAACACGAACAGGCGGAGACTGATGAGGATAGCTACAGGAGAACAGGGGTCGCTGTGAACCCGATGGAATCAGATGCTAAGATAGTGTAAAGACAGAGATTTCAGTGACCAGGTAATGAAGGTGTCGCCTTGCAAAGGAGTGGGGAGGTGGCTGTGGGGGAGGACCTCAAAGGTACCGAAAAAATCAAAGGGAAAGGAAGACATGATAAACAGAGGGATTGTCCGCATAGATAGAAAAATCCCCAGTGATGTAGCAAAAGTCAGGACTGAAAAATCAGTGTTTATCTGGCAAAGGCAGAAGATGTTATAAGCAGACACGTGAACTAGAAGAGATATGGCCTGGAAGATGCTTCAGGAAGAAGTATGGGGACTCCTGCATCCCAGGCCTACGCCTGAAGTGAGAGCTGTATTGGAATATGTCCCGTATATGTTGACTGAAAATGTTTTTGTTTTTTTTTTTAAAGCAAACAACCCACCAGACCAGTAGATCGGACGCTTTCAAAGGGAAACTCTGTATTTTCACTCCTGTAATGAGCCTAGTATGAGGAATACAGACAGGAAAAATGGATGGTAACCGGGCAGAAAACAGGGTGGAGGCACGTGGTAGAGATCTGAGGCAAGCAAAGGAAAGGAGAAACTAGAGAGGGGACGGATTTCAGTCCAATGTGTTGTCTCGTGAACGTACTGAGGACTTCCTTCCATGTACCCAGGACACTCGTGACCTCTTCACAATTGTGAAGAAATGCTGGTGTCTTCCTAGCCCTTTTGGTGAGCAAGTGGACTTTAAATCAAAACTTGTCCCTCCCTCTGCTCTCTTCTGAGGTGTATGAGAGGTGTATGAGCAACTTGGGCTCGAAAGCTCCTGGGTGACTTGTGAAAAGAGCAGGCAATCCATTACATGTCCTGTTTGCACCTTTGTTCCCACTACAACCGTAATTCAGACGAAACACACACACACACACACACACACACACACACATGTTTAGGTGTGAAAGTTAACACCATCTACAGTAATGTGAAATACTACATATGTGCAATGGGGCTAATTTACAGTTACTGCGGGATACATAACTCTGTAATTTCCTGGCTTTGCTCTGTATAGTTTTTCAGACTCAACATTTTATTAACTGTTTCTTTAACCCAGCTATCTGTCTTCTGGCTAGTTTTCCCCATCGTATTCGCTTGCATATTTCCAAGCTGAATATCATATTGTAAAAGCCTGTCCATTTCCCCTCATCTCTCTCAGTCCATCTGTATTTTTTACATCTAACCTCCTGGGTCCTCACCTTTTTTGGCTCTGTAAATTTAATTAATGTACTTTTGACTTTCTTTACTAAGTCACTTGAAAATTTACATAAAACAGATCCAATTTTTTCATCATACCCTAATAGAAACACTTCAGCTACATTTCCCTTTCCCATATATTTCAATTTATCTTTTCAATGCCGCTTCCCTGGTTTAAAAATTCTTAGATATAATCAAACACGAATACTTTTAATGGATCCTTCCATATGAAAGCCTTCTACATTTGCAATGTCCTCCCATGTTAATATGTAAGTAACCTTTATGTCATGTACTCTTCATAAAATCATCCAGACCTCCTTTTCTTATGTCTTTGTTCTCCTTAACGTTGTTGAAAGTTCTGATGGATTTATTTTGCTTTTATAGAACTGTCTTCCTATATTTCTATTAATTTTGGAGAAATGAAGATGTTTTCAGAGGAGAAACAACATACAAAATTATCCCTTTCCCACATAAAAAAACCCCAATGAGGTTACTTTGAGTTGCTATTTTTTTTTCCTTTTTAAAAGAGAGAACTCCTAGCTGATTGAATGAATGAATTCCCCTAATGCATTTGTGATTTTGAATCATAGAATATTTATTGCAAGGATCCACTTTGTTTTTCCTCATATTTTTCCTTGCTTACTCACTGTGCTATTTAATGCCCGTGATATTCAATTTTAAGCCTCCTTTATTGTTTTTTTTCCTTAAAAACATTTATTAGTAAGTTATTGTCAATTCCTTTGGTCTCCACATTAACTATTTGCTTTCCCCCTAGTAGACACATTTATATATTTACCCCCCAAAAGAAACATAAAACTACATTCTTAGAAAACAAAACCAAACCCCAAAACTTCAAATCAACTCTAAGGCACCAACCGTTGTGCTTACAGCTTTGCCCACAGTTCTTTCTACCGAAGCCCTTAACAGGCTACAACTGTGTTGGCAATAGAACCAGCGGAGGAGGAAAATCTGAAAAACGTATTTTAAGAATTTGATTCATCTTCGAATCCCTATTTAAATAATTTGCCTTATTTCTGAATTTTTCTTAGACGGCCCTTACTGGTCAAGACAATTCTCATTATATAACACCCTTTCTTGGCAGCCCTTTAAGCAATCTGCTCTTAAAATCAGTAACACTTACAGAAATGTACCAACAAATACATTTGGGTTACCATGAGAAGTATCAAGCTGAAGTTCATTAAATCTACGGACAGCTACTCGAAAACACTTAAGAAAGAAGGACGTTATCTCTGGTTAGCTTTCCAGAGAGCACTGCCACAGTCAGAGTTCAGGATCACAGGCAATCCGCTGAGCAGACACTAAAATTTTCATAACCTACAGTGTTCTAGGCTTTGGACCTGCAAATCACAGTGCCTTGGATAATGAGCTGAGTGGCGGGTTAGACAATACCATTGGTGGAGCAACGAGACAAAGAAATTCCAGGACAGCCAGAAATGGACAGGAGAAAATAGTTCTGTGTTAGATTGGGATAAAATGAGCCTAGCCTTCAAGGGATTTTCCCAAGGGGGAGGGGGTGGTGTAGGACAGCCAACCTTTCACTCATCTGCAAACTGTCTTCCAAGGATGCTCCATGGACCCAATTAGACGTTCTGCTCTGACACTTCGATGTCATGATCCCACCAATTAATTCATAGATTAGATCTTACATGAAAACTTGTGGGATCAGGATTTCTCCCCTTCCCCATACAGCTTGACTTAAAGATGATGATTTAATATTTTTCTTTCAATTAAAGGACACCAGGAAAACATTTGTTTTGTGTCCCGATTCTCAGGCCCACTGAGGCTTGTTCCATCGAACTTCTCACTGAAGGCTCGGCGGGGCCTGTCTGCGTCTCCACAATAAATTACTTCCGCAGACGCTCCGGCTCGCAGCCTCCCTGAATCTTTCCTTATAATCCCCAACATCTGTTCTATGTCCAGTGCTGACCAATGTGGGAATCAGCAAGTACTGGCTGTCAGCATCAGCACAGATGAGCAAACATGCTCACAGAGCATCAGCTGGCCCTGTGATTTCAGCTGAACACACCGGACATAAGCAGGCTCTAGTTTAAACCATTTGCAACATAGAGGAAACACCTGTTTAGAACGCGTCCAAAATAAATGTGCATTGAGCATTTTGAGGGGTTGAAGCTGATAGCAGCAGTTCAAGTTACAGAGCCCTGGGTACTTGGGTGCATTAAATACCCCGAATTCCTAGAGTTGATGCTAACGTATTTTCCCAATGTTTTTGACGATGGTCTATCTGAAGCTGGTTTGAACCTTATTTATTCCTTTTAGGGTGACATGCAAAAATTTCAGGAAATCCATAGCTTCAATCTCAATCAAATGTCCCATATTACCTTATTTTGGACTCAAGCCTCATACCTACCATAAAAGATGAAAATATAGTGTGCTGTTTTTAAGATGATGCTTGATTTATTCGGGAGAACAATGTGACCCAAAGTACAAGTGAATCTCTGCATCAGTGAATTACACTACAATAGTGAGCCACTTGTCCACTTCTACCTAATCACAGCCCAGCCGGGGAAGGGGCCATACTTATTCAAGTTGGGTTATCAGTGGGGATAGTATTGCTTTGTTCCAAGTGTATCCAAGGTAGAATAATGAGCTAAATGAAACAACAACAAAAAGGCAAGAAAATTTAACATAAAATACCAAATGATACAACATGTCCTTCAGGCAGGCAGCTTGGGGAGTTCAATGATTTAGTAACACTCTCCTCCATCCTTAGTTTATGCGTCTATAAAATGGTGCTATCTTATCCTTGCAGGATGGTTGTTGGGCATCCAAGAAGACATGTAAAGAGCTTAGCATAGTACTTGCCAAAGGAATTTTTAGCACGTGGCAAAACTTGTCAAAATCTAGTTCTCTAGAATGAAGCTGTTCATTGTCTGACTCCTGTCTATCATTCAAGACCCTATTCTTGCCCTTCCATCACCAGCACCTTGGACTCTGGGCCACGGTGAACTGTCTGCATTTCTCCAAGTCCTCGAAGCTCTTATTTTGCCCATCTTGTTCTCATCTCAGCTGATGGTGCCCCACTTTGCTGCTGTTGTAAGAATTCCTCTCCCTCCTTTCAGTTTCAGTTCAAATTTCACCTCCTCTGCATCCCCAGGCAGAACTATAGACTTTGTCACCTGTGTCCCTCTTCAATGATGTCAGTTCCATTGCTACCATTGTTTTCTGCATGACTGCCACTGTACTAGTCACTGACCTTGCCCTAGTTTAACACACACAGGTAACCCTAAAACAAGAACATTTTCCTCCAATACAGAGATGCAGAAAATTTGGTTCGGAGAGGTCACGTGGTCTTCCTAAGCTCATACCACTGGCCAGAGGTAAGAACCACCATCTGATCTAGGCCCTCAGAGTCTAGATGGCATGCTCTTTACACCGTGCCTGTGGGTTCGCATTATGGGTCAATGTTACGCTTACCTGTTTACTCATCTTTATTAGTCTGAAAGCCTCCTAATGGTCGGGATATGTTTTCCACTTCCCTGTATCCACAGCAGCTGGTATGTCACAGACAGCCACTTATTAACACATTCACTAGAGACAGTGAAAGGGAAAGTACTTTCTACACAGGCTATCCATATCTACTATAAATTCCATTGTGCCTACTCTGTTGAGATATAACCATCTGGAAAGGAAGTTAAGGCCCAGCAAATGAGCGGCATCCAGGTAACACCTGTTTGTGAATCTTTGGCAACTGACACTGAGGACTTTTGTCTGAATTCTTCAATCAGCATCAGGAACACCTTTCCTCATGGGTGGCTGTCCAGCCGTTTGCTATTAGGTTAGGCCCTCAGCACATGGGTTCATTTTGGGCTGACTGGCTACAAGGATGCAGTCTAGGAGGAGCCTGCAGTGTGCTGCCAATCAGCCGGACCGCCTCCTCTACGGGAGACTCAGCGGCTTGCCCTCGGGCATCGAGTAACTGCAATCCTGACTCTGAATGCTGTCTTCATAAACAGAGGCCCCTAACGCAATGACAAACTTGCTGCAGCTGAACTTACTGCGTAGCCATTGCCATTTGAAACGCATGCTGAGGAAAGCCAGTCACGAGGACAGACACTCCATTGACCGCAGCTGTCTGTGCGGAGTCACCCGTGTGACCTCAAGGCATTCTTAGTCTGGGCGCACATCCCTCCTAGTCCTCCCTGATCTGCTGGCTGCAGCCAATAGGAATGCACCTACCAGCGTCCTGGGGTGACTGTGATAATTATCACCATTATTGCACACTCCTCCTGAGCCAGGCGTTGTGCTAAGTACTTAATTCACAAATACTTCTATTGAATTAACACAGAAAGGTTATGATGTTGGCAGTTTCCACCACCCTAATTTCCATCCTGCATATGACATAACAAGGCAGAAGAGACTCGGTGACTTGTCTAAGACCAAACACACAAGAGATGGGAGATTCTGTGTTCTGAACCACCATGCCATCCTACCTGTCAGGCAACCCTGTGTCTTAAGGAAGCGAAGAACATCCTTGTAAAGTGGAAAGGAATCCAAGAACCAGGCAGGAAAGTTGGGCTGGTCCTGCCATGCAATCCTGTGTCAGTGGAAGGAGAAGCTGAGTAAACAGAACTCGGAGTAGAGGCTCACGCGTAGATCACAATAGCGCACTGGTAATGGGAAGCCTCAGTAAGAAGATGAAAAGTGAAATATGGTTCCTTTTAGGTCTAAATCCCATGGCTGACTTCCCCAGCAGGCTTTGAGCAGTCAAAACACCCAGGACAAATCCCGTAAGCAAACCTAATTGAATAATCCAGATTCTGTTTGCTTGGGTTTTTGAAGCATCAAAACAGTTCCTTTAAATGCTTGCTTTGGCTCCCCTGCAGTTTTAATTAAGCCTCCCAAGGCTTGCAGCATATTAAAATTAGGTGGAAAGGAAACCTGCAGCCTTTGATGCCAATGACCACAAGGTGCAAGTCTTCTGATTTGATCTCTGCTCGAGCAACTACTGTTGATGCTCAGTCAACCCAAAGGGAGAATTTTCTGTTTATTTTCCTTTGCGGGGAGGGGGCAGTGATTACTCAGTGATGAAAAGGTTTCTTTCTTGTGGGAAGTTGCCACTAACCAGGCACCAGGGAATCCCCAAGCAGACTGGTGTTTCTTCTTTGACCAATCCCAAGAGACAGGGGGGAGGCGCCCTTTACCAATGACCACACTGGGCCTTTTTTTTCCCTTTGAGTTCCTCTCCCAGATCAAGACTGTATACAGCACAACCTCCCCTCAGCCAGCTGTGCCAGGGTATGCGAGTGCTGCCTTTTTATTTTTTCACTTTAGGGGAATGAAGTCATGTCATGCTGGCACCTCTTAGGGAACTTTATTTAAAAAACCCTAAACTCTGGCTCTACTCTTTCTTGGATGCTACTCAGCATTTCCCATCAAGTACCTTCTCCTCTAGGGTTGGCCAAGAACTTCAAGATTCTTCCTCCAAATGACTTCTGTTGAGTTCAAGTGGTTCAGATTGCTCACCTTTCTCCCTGCCTCAATAATCTGTGAGTGACATCTGCCTCAGCCACCTGCTTCTCCAGCATGTCCACCACTGAGGCCCTGTGCTCAGCAGCATACTGGGCATCAAGGCCAATGGGACACAATGTTTCTCCAGCATCTTACATTCACATTCAAGAGAGAAAAGGCATATACAATGTGTGTGTAACAAAGGATAAGAGCCAAAATGAAGATACAGCAGTGTACCACGGGACAGCAGGTGAGGCAGAAATGACTTCTGGTTGGGGACGAGTCCAAAGCTCATCACAAAGTGGACTGGGTTTGTAAAGAATGTGGAGGGTTTCAATATAAAAAATAGAAATGGGAGGGAACTTCCCAGAGAGGCTCAGCAGCAACAAAGGTCTGTGGGTGGCAATGAAGAGTTTCATTTGCTCAAGCACACATCACATGTGTGGGAATTGGGAGGGAAGAAGCGGGAAAAGTTGGCTGAAGTCAGAGCACAGAGGCCCTTGAACAAGAGGCCAAGGAGCTGAGATTCTATTTGGCAGCCAGTGAGACAGTACTGAGCCTCCATTTGTTATCCACCTGAAAAGTACTTTTGAGCCCATGTTATATGTAAGACACTGAGCTAGATGCTGAGCATGCAAAGACAAAAAGGTTTAAGGGTCCTCATTTCAAGGTGATTGGCGGGGGGGGGGGGCGTGGAACATTAAACAAACAGCACAATTAACATTCTTGTCATCCAAGGCGATGAAAGAAGATGTTCTGATGCCATTACAGAGAATAATGAGGGGACCTAAGGCTTCTCTTAAGAGGTATCCTTTGTGCTGAGCCCAAAAGGAGGGGTGGAAATTAGCAAGAGTGGGGCAATGGGTATAGGGTCCTGCAAACAGGAAAACAGCACATGCAAAGGCCCTGGGGTGGGAAAGACCTAAGCAAATGTGAGGAACTCAAAGATGAGCAGGTTGGCCAGACGGTGCTTTGTGATGAAGCTGACAAGACAGATGGGGCTAGATTGGCCTGGGCCTTGTTTGCCATGTAAAGGATTTGAGTTCTAAATAAACTTCTACATCATGAAAAATTCTGAGTTCTGGCCAAGATGGAGGCATAGGTAGAAACCCTTCACTTCCTCGCACAACCAAAAGGAGGATAACGACCAATCTAAAATCAATAAACAACCAGAAGCACCAGAAAATCAAACTGCATGGAACTCCGACAACCAAGGAATTAAAAAAAAAGTCAACCAGAACAACCAGACTGGTACAGCAAGACAAAGAAATATGGCCCAAATGAAAGAACAGAGCAAAACTTCAGAAAGAGAGCTAAGTGATGAGCAGATAGCCAACCTATCTGATGGAGAATTTAAAGCCCTGGTAATCAAAATGCTCACAGAACTGATTGAGCTTGGTTAAAAAATGAAAAAACAAATGAAAGATACCCAAAGTGAAATAAAGCAAAATATTCAGGGAACCAACAGTGACAGGAAGGAAACCAGGACTCAAAGCAACGATTTGGAACAAAAGGAAGAAATAAACATCCAATTGGAACAGAAAGAAGAAACAAGAATTCAAAAAAATGAGGAAAGACTTTGGAACCTCTGGGAAAACCTGAAAACGTTCCAATATCCAAATTATAGGGGTGCCAAAAGGAGAAGAACAACAGAAAGAAACTGAAAACTTATTTGAACAAACAATGAAGGAAAACTTCCCCAATCTGGCATAGGAAATAGGTTTCCAGGAAGTCTAGGAAGCTTAGAGAGTCCCAAAGAAGTTGGACCCAAGGAAGCACATACCAAGGCACATCATCATTAAGTTACTCAAGATTAAAGATAAGGAGAGAGTTTTATTTATTTATTTATTTATATTTTTAAATTACTTTTTTGTTCTTCAGTTACAGTTGTCTGCATTTCTGCCCCACCACTCCCCCACACCCCAGCCAAACCCATCTCCCTCCCTTGCTTCCACCCTCCCCCTTGGTTATGTCCATGTGTCCTTTATAGTGGTTCCTGAAAACCCAACAAAAGGAGAGAGTTTTAAAAGCAGCAAGAGAAAAGGAGACAGTTACCTACAAAGGAGTGCCCATTAGGGTATCAGCTGATTTCTCAAAAGAAACCTTACAGGCAAGAAGGGGCTGGCAAGAAATATTCAAAGCCATGAAAGGCAAGGACCTACTTCCAAGATCGCAAAGCTATTATTTAGAATGAAAGAGCAGATAAAGTGCTTCCCAGATAAGGTCAAGTTCAAGGAGTTCATCATTACCAAGCCCTTATTTTATGAAATGTAGCCCTTATTTAAGAAAAAGATCAAAACTATGAACAGTAAAGTGACAACAAACTCACAATTATCAATAAATGAACCTAAAAGAAAAGAAAAACAATGAAAACAAAAACTAAGCAAATGACTAGAACAGGAACAGAATCAGAGAAATGGACATCACATGGAAGGATTTCAGTGGGGAAGGGAGAAGGGAGGAATAGGGGGACAGGTACAGGAAAAGGTACAGGGAAGAAGAAGCATAATTAGCAGGCATAAAATAGATGGGGAGAGATAAAAATGGTATAGGAAACAGATGATTCAAAGAACTTATATGTACAACCCATGGACGTGAACTAAGAAGAGGGGATGTTGGAGGGCTGGTGGGGCAGAGCAGAGGGGGGGATGAAGGGGGAAAAATTGGGAAAACTGTAATAGCATAATCAATAAAAAATACTTAAAGAAAAGAAAAAGTTTGAAAGAGGGAGGAGCCTAATTTGATTTACATTGCTTTACAAAGAACATTCCAGATACGGTGCCAAAAAATAAAAGAGAGGGGAACAACATTAGGAGGCATAGAGAGCCACGTTAGGGGTTACAAGGCAGTGATGGTGGGGGCTCGTGCTGAGCGACGGCGTGGAGAAGAGGGTAAGCGGACAGACCAGGGAGACGTGTTGCAGGAATAATGAACAGGACTTCGTGGTGAATTGAGTGTAGGGGTTAGAGAGAGGTCGGTCCAGGGTGGAGTTCTCTACCAGGATAGACTGAAACAGAAAAACTAATCAGGATAGTCCTACACGGAAGGGATAATGCAGGAAATGGAAATTGCCTTAAAGGTGTGAAAACATTTTGCTGAGAGAAAATTGATAAGATTTGAGGCTTGAAATTAAAGTTTCAGAGAAAAGGATAAGGAAGATATTCAAGGATAACTTGAAGATCTACAAACTAGCAGCCAGAAACAGACTAATTTCAACATTGGGCCCAAGTGGAAGAAGTCTGGGAATTATTCACACGGAAGTCATATTTGAGGCTGGGCATAGAGTAGATGAGCTTAGCAAGGGAGAAAGCAGAGAAGAAAAACGGGACAGAATCTGGAGGAAACCTTACATTTTAGGGGACAAAGAAGGAAAAGAAACAGTAAGGCTGGAGGGTCAGGGCACAGAACTTCCACGTGGCGGGGAAAAAATATCTAACATTGCAGCGAGGCTGAGGAGGAGGAAGAGGAAGACCGACAGGTTCCAGAGACCAGAAAGACATTTGGAACCTGAGAGAGGAAAGTTAAGTGGTGAGGCCGTCCATGCAGGAAGAGCAGAGGGTGTGGGGGATGGGAGCGAGGGGAGGTTCCTCTTTCCAGTAGCTTGGCAGTGGGACGGAGCTCCGAGGAGTATCAGGGGAGGAGAGCAAGGACCAGGAAGGGGTGTGTGCGTTGGTGGGGAGGCGCCCATTAGGGAAAAAGGCAGTGAGGATAGACGTGAAAAATGTGCAAGCCCCGGGATTAGGTGAGGTTTTTGTATTTGTTTTGTTCTGGGTAGAGGGGAAATCAGCTAGGTTGTTTGTGTGTACCTAAACACTCAACTAACAAACAGTGGCTCCCACAATATTTCTGGAGGCTGGTAGTTGTTGCTCGGTGCTATCAAGTCCCCTGGCTTTGACGGTCCTGCAAGGGCACCACCCTAGCGTTGGCTTTCTTTCCTCTGTGTGTGGCCTCGTAGTCCTCACAGCCGTGGGCATGATATTTGCCTTCAAGGAAGGAAGAGAAGGCAGCCCCACCAGCTCCACCCTCATGCTGCAAGCCTCTGGCCGACTTCCCCCAGTTGCTACCAGAAAGGGTGGAGGCCCAAATATTTTTATTTTCAGCTTCCTTAGTGGGGAGTTGTAGGAATGAAAGAGGTTGTGAACAGTGTTTGAGTCAGCCATTGAGGTGCAGACTTTCATCCGGGGAAGCGGTAGTCAGCACTAAGCATCTGGGGGAATGACAGTGCCCGAGAAAGAGACCATAGATGACACAGAGGAGTTCTGAGAAGGGGAAACATGAAGCAAAAGGTGTGTGAGACAGCTTGTTCACCAGGGTGGGACATGGGACAATCCTCTGATAAAGCACGAGTGAGGGAGGGAAGGAGAAAGGAGCAACAGTCAGGAAAGAATTAGTGAATTTGGGAAGGTCGCCTTGGGCAATATGTGGAGCCAACGAAAGGAGTAATCTGTAGGGGTTGACTCTAGCTCATGAAACCCAGAACAGTATTCTATTATTGAAACGTCACTTCTGATTATCAGTTTTCCTTTAATTACTTAGAATAATCATTTTATTTTTCTTAAAAGGCTGGCTTTCAACTTTGTAGAAAGTTCTTGCTCTATTTTATATTGAGCTAATTTTAGAGAGGTGACTACCAATAAAGGCTTAATATAAAATAAGCAGAGAGGACTGAGAAATATTGTCAACAATTTCCATTTGAACGCAGTAAACTGAGTAATTCTTCTACCTTCTTCAATGACAGGACTGATATAATTTTGAATCAATTGAAAGGATGCTGGTATCAATTATTCCAAAGGGAGTCTTTAAATATGTATGTCCGCTGACTTTTTGCCTCTTCCTTAAAACAGGCCCCCAGCCATCTGCTCTGGGAAGCCCAAAAGTGTCACAGAGGTTGTTAACTTCTGCCAAGCTGGAGCTATTTTCCATCTGACAGGGAGAAAACGTGAGCTTGTGGAACTTACCAATTGTTTTCTCTGGGGTCTGAAACCATAACATTTCCATTGAGAGGAAATAGTCTAGGATGTTTATTTTTTCAAACTTCATGAATATTAAAAGCACCGTAATTGAAGCCAAAACATAAGAAAAATGAACGCACTGACACCAAATGTGGGTGTCCTGCTTTCAAAGCAGTCTGCATCAACGCAGAGTGTTTGAAGCAGGAGAAGATAAATGGTGTAAACATGAAACTAGATCAAATGCAGTTCTGGAGATGAAGTGATCGCCGCTCTATCCGGGCTTTTGCCATGCTCTGTGCTGGAAGGCGGTGTGAGAAAGAGAGCCTTGTTAGATGAGGGGGCCGTGGAGAAGGATGAACAGACAGACATCTACAGAAAATGTAACATCCCAGCTCTGTTTTAAAGGTTCAGATTGATTTATTCAGCCTGGATGTACCATGAACTTCTGAGGATTTACATATCTTTAACTTAACATGAAGGACTAATAACCAGTGAGTGGCTCAGATAAGACCTTATGAATATTCAAACCATTTAAAGCTGCCAGTGCAAGGACGCACTTCTCACAACGGACGCAACCATGCGGCTCCTTCTCCTCTGCCGGCCCAGCAGCAGCTGCGCAGTTGGAGAAAACTAACTGGCATTAGGAAAAAATGTTCAGGATGCTGCCACTGATGGCGACTGGCCCATTTTAGCATCGCTTGTGACTTAGGGCCCCCGCCAAAATCACACCTGATTTATTTTTTAAGAGAAAAACCAAACACTGAACTCCTTTCTGAAATGAAGAAGCCATTAAATTTTGTTCAGTAAAGGTGACAAAATACAGAATCTTAACCTTTTGATTAAATGCTTTTTTCCAGTGCGTTGAGCAGTGTAGGAGGTGTAAATGGGACGGCAGTGGGTTCCTGAGCACGAAGACCAGCCATGCAGTGGGGCAGGGAGGACAATACTGAAGCCTTTGCGCACTTGGAGTAGAACCCACTGAGTATGTGAGAAACTGAAAAGGGAAGAAGGCGCAAGAACGGAAAGTGGGCAGGCAACAAAGGAAATACAAAATAAGCAAGAGACAGAGGGGGAAGGAGGAGAGGGAGACCCAGAGGAGTCTAGGCAAAGTGCATTGTCTATGGTTCCCATGGTTCTCCATGACTTTCGGCATCCAGGTGCGTTACTTCTGAGTCTTTCTTCAGCTCATCACTTCCTTCTTTCAAACATTTCTGACTAATACATAAACTCTATTAGTTCTGCAATCACTTAAAAATTAACTTTTTTGTGATTCGTAGTAATTTACTTTTATTTTCAAACTTCAAGCTTATTTTTTGAGACATAATCCATCAATGATGTGATTCTCCTTCATTCAATTAGCAAAACAGTCACTGAACACCTACTGTAGGCCCCGGCACAGCACTAGATGCTGGAAATACAGTGGACTATGTGGGAGACCCAGTTCGTACCCTGCAGAGCTTCCTGTCCATTGGGAAGAAAAGATCGGAAGGGAATGACAAGTGCCATGAGAACACCAAGGTGGACAACAGGGTGCTGTGGGTGTTGATGGCAGCTGAGGTCAGGGGTGGGGAGCAGTCAAGGAAGATCCTTTTGAACAAGGCGCTTTTCACCAGGAGCTTAATCAGGTGACAGGGGCGGAGGCATGAGACTGGAAGAAATGGAAGACCCTGTTCCAGGCCTGGACAATGCTCTGGAAGCTGGGAAGAGCCTGGAATATTCTAGGAACTAACATGGCAGAGCCAAGACAGCAAGGGAGCGCTGACACAAAGAGCAGTTAGAGTGTGGAGGGTCTTTAAATCTTGTTAAGAATCCTGGACTGTATCAAAATGTCAAGTTGAAGCTATTACAGGGTTTTAAGCAGCAGAATGACACACAGATTTACATTTAAGAAAGACTGAGTTAACCATGGAAATTTCCTGTAACAATGAGAACTTCAGCCTGAAATCTTCAACTCTAAACTACGTTTTTAGTACTTACACATGTACCTCCAAACACACCCATATTAATTATTTTAATTTTAACCTTAGATGATAAGATATTTCTCTCCAATCCAAAGTGACCTGTTTTCCCTGAACATTTGATTCCACTTCTTTCTCTTCTGCATCCAATCCTTACTCGAGCCACGAGCCACCCGCTCCTCTGCCTGCCCCCCACCTCTCTGGTCTTAGAACAGGCTCTTTCCTAATGAAATGCTGTTCTGACCCTTAAATACTGGGAACAATCTTTATTACCCTTTAGGATCTTGCTGAGAGGAGCCACTATTAACCTCAAGAAGTCCCCACAGTTTCCCTGAGCTTACCCCAAAGTGGAACACGCTCTTTTTACAATAATTTGAGATATTTGTTCCATGCACTTAAGTTCATTCATGACATAGAGCATATTTTACTATGTTTGTTTCCTTCACTAAATCTTGCCAAGCATTACACTGTTTATTCTGAGCACCTAGTTCAATGCCTGACAGAGAGGAAACCCACTAAATGATTATTTTATCTGAATTTGGTAAAAACAGCAAGCATTTGAAATTGCCTGTGATTCCCCAAACCTAGCTGAGAAATGACTTTTCTGTGAAACAGAAGTGCCGTACCATTTGGGGCGGGGGCGGGGCCGGGGGGGAGCACCATCTAGTCTTTTATCTGGTTAGTGCTCCGTGAGAATTATAGGAAACAAAAACACCTCAATGACAATTCAATTTGAAATACTGTTAAAGGTTGAATTGTGTCCCTTCCAAATTTTTACGTTGAGGCCCTAACACCCTCAAATGCAACCTTGTTTGGAAATAGGGTCATTGTATATGTAATTAGTTAGGCTAAGATCTTAATGCAATATGACCGCTGTCCTTAAAAGGGGGGAAATTTGGATATAGACAAGCAGACAGGGAGAACGCCTTGTAAACATGAAGACAGAGATTGGGGTGATGCTTCTGCAAGCCAAAGAACACTCAGGATTACCAGAAAACCACCAGGAGCCAGGAGAGAGGCATGGAGCGTATTCTCCCTCACTGCCCTCAGAAGGAGCCAGTGCTGCCAACACCTTGACCTCAGACTCGTAGCCTCCAGGACCATGAGATATTACTTTCTGCTGTTTAGGCCACCCAGTGAGTGGTACTTTCTTAGGGCAGTCCTAGGAAATGAACAGACAGGAATAGGCGGACTATTGTTCACTGTTCCATTGCTCTTACCAAGCCTTCCATTACTCTGCTCTGAGTGGAGAGGCACGGGGTTAACTGGGAAGGAGCGAGGGCCGTTTTGTGGGAGGTGCACCATGGGACACTATCAACCCACCTAACGAGTGCAAAGACAAGGGAAATTACGTGGAAGGGCAGCTTACTGGCTAGTATTTTCCCCCTGCCCACATAAGCTATGTGGAAAGGAATTACTCTTTGATAGTGACATGAATCTATCAAGTAAAAAAGCAGACATGTAACTACACTATCATTTTCTATAATACCTTATACAGCCAGAGAACAAGTTCCCAGAAAATGCTAGAATCACATAAACCAATCAAATGATATTCTTAGAAAAACCAAGCCAAAAAGGACTTAAATTATTGAACCCTCTGTCTACAGAAAGAGGAAGATCAGAGCCATCCTAAAATACTCTCCTCCTGGCCGTGGGCAGCAGCGTTGATGAGGACACTGCACAGGACCACCGTTGCCCATTATTTTGATGACTTCTAGGTACAGGGGAATCAACCTCATCCCCACGTGTGGATTAAGAACAAAGGCTAGAGTTTGAGTTAGCCAGACTACCATGTGAGTAGACGGTAGGATGGAGTCTGGACTTGATCATTGCAAGTTTAGTCTTGATCATTTTTCTAAAATACATGTTATCCGGATAGACATCAACATTAAGAGAATAATTTTTCTTATCTTGGAAAAGGTAACAGTAAAAGCAGAAAAAACTTTCGCTCATGTGCGCTCCGTGCTCTGCAGCGTTTAGCCCCGTCCTTGTCCTCAGGGGCTGCAGGCCACGGCCGGCTGACCGTTGCTGGGCCTCCTGGAGCACTGGCCTGCAGCAGGCAAACAATAAACGTTCACTGAAAGTGAAATAAAAGACTTTCATAAAATACTATTTTAGAAGACTTCGCGAACTGGCAAGGACACTGCTGCTCTTGGCAGGGCTATGCTGGTGGATCTGGTTATGGGAAAACTTTACTACATTATTCAGCCAAATAGGATAATTGCAGACCTTTTCTGATGTGAGGAGGGGCACTGTTTTCGACTCTGTGTTCCTACCGAGACATGTGGTTTTAGGTCGTTCCTTTGCTTTCTAAAGTAAACAGAGTAGCCAAGTCTGGATCTGCTTAACCCCACCTGTCCTCTCCCCTTCCAGTCAACAATAAAAAGGAGAAATCCATGTCAGACCTGGACCGGCAAGGCGCAGCGTCTAAGCCTGGGTCCCCGTGAAAGAAGGCGCTCCCTTGGGCTCTCTCGCAGGAGAGGCTCTGGGCATGGCAGTGGGCATGAGGCTGCCCGGATTAAAATTAGTGCGTGTTGCAGTCCAAAAGTGCGGCTGGCTGGCAGTTGCCTGAGATGCGAACAGATGAGCAACAAATGTGTGTAACGGCCCAGACCCTTTTTGGGAGACCACACCCCTGTGCAGGATATTTGGACCCAGGCAGGCGTACTCGATGTGCCACCCTAACCCTAACAGCAGGCCGAAAAAAGCCTGCAAGGAGTCGCTAACCCTTCTTCTCAACGCGCTCTGAAGGGGCTCCAGTGATTGCTTATTTATAACCTCTGAGCACTTGATGGCCTTCCATGGAAGGAGCAAGCAACTGCCTCCAGGAAACCCACTGCCCTGCCCACTGACTGGAAACACATGTTCCTTTCTGTCATCTTTGGGAATAGCTGCAATCCCACAGTGTGATAGTTGTCAACTTGTTTCCTTCCGGGCGGTTCACTGAAACTGCAGGTTCTGAAGAGCTCATCATCCTGTCGCCAGCTGCTGTTAATACCTAAAACAATGTTGCAAATAATAAGACTAATCATACTCATTCTGGCTGCGGAGTCAAACTTGTATTCTGAACTCCTACAGATTCCCCTGGGGCCCTGCTCAGGATCGCTCCAGTCTCCACATTCTGAATGCCAGAAATTATGCATGTCTGGAATAAAATCTCTTAATAAACATAATGAACTGACCACAGAGATCTTTTAAAATTGCATGTTATTGATTAGGATGATGGACCCGCATGTAGAATTTTGGAGTTGAAGAACTTTTATTGATCAGGTGGGAGAGCTCCCCTCCCTGTTTCACGTTTAGGGGTGCAGGCAATCGCCATGCCGGGGCTTTCCTGTTCTCTTCCGAGACTGAAGCTAATTCTTACTCTCCACAATTAAATGCAGGTAATTCTGATTCTTCAAACTTCACAAAACAAGGGTATCATTGGTTTTCCATTTCAAAAGTCTAAGAAATAAACCATAGAAGAAAAATATTCACCACTGTAATAAATTATTTAACTTATTTCTAGTTTAGAACTATATTTCAATATACTTTCCACGTTTATGCACACTTGATCAAATAAACACCAAGAACTATACTTCAAACTATAAATACTGTACTATCCCTACAATATGTCACATAATCAATCAAAATAGCATATTTTTGCTTTTAGGCTCAAGTCTTTCATGCCAGCCCTAGATTTTATAGGTAAATAAATTAACCATGACACATAGATGTGTCTCTACTTTCAGCCCAGTTTCTCTAATATCTGATCATTTTCTATTTTAAAAGGGAAAAAGACTCAACAAAACTCCTCCTGGATGCCCACTGAGGCTTATTCCGTGCCTTGCTGCTGACTGTGTCCGATGGTGTTCCTCAGTCACTGTTTCCACAGTGTGAGTGGGAGTGGGAAGAAGACTGCAGTCCTGGTTTCTTGGGATCCCTGGAAGGAGGACAGAGTTTCTGCCCTCTGGACCCTCAGTTTTTGTCAGAGCACAAATAAGTGAAAGTAAAATTAGACAATGCTGGGAATATTCCGGAAAAGGAGCCTGTCAAAGGCAGAAGAAGAGTGTGGGAGCTCAAGAGCCCTAGGGCAAACTGCAAAGCTGCAGGACAGGGGCTTCTGTGGCCACAGTGGCCAGGAACAGTGTGCTCTTAACAAGGCCATTTGGGGCAGAAGGCTGGGAGGCTTGGCAAAATGTCGGAGGGAGAGTTACTAGGCTTGGGGACTGATCGGACTGGTGAGAGGGGGGAGTCCAGCTCCAGGTTATGTGAGCTGGTAGATGGTGGAGCCATTTGCCATTTTCTGAGGCAGAAATGCAGATGGGTTAGGGGGATGCAGGGATGCATCTCTCACACATGCTGCACTTCGGGGGGAGTGTGTGTGGGGTGATCCAAGTTAGAAAGTCTGGCACTTAGATGAGGGATCCAACCCTTCAGACATTTACACTTGGAAGTCATAGGCACACAGGTAGGTAGTAGTGGAAGCTGGAAGAGTAGACAAGAGCTAAGGACAGGACCGTGGTGAGCACCAGCATGGATATTATGGAGGAGGGAAAGAGCTAGAATGGGGGGCACTGCTTGGAGTACAGCAAGAATCCCAGGAGAAAATGGTTGAAGAAGAAAAGGAAGGAGTGTGTTCAAAAACAAATAAACAATAACACCCCCCCCCAAAAAAAACAAAACACCTACAGAGAGATCTGCAAGACAGAGATGGAAAATGTTCTTTGGAAGTGGAATTAAGAGCTGGTTGGAGACCTGGGTGAGACTGGTTTCAGGGGAAGGAAGAGGGCAGCAGTCAGTTCTGACAGGGCAAGGGCCGCATTGTGAGTGAGAAAGCGGGTTTCCTAAGGGTGAACTTCCCTTTTAGGGGTGACGGTAGAGTCTCTGAGGACTGAAGCTGGGGTGGAGGTTGGTAGAGAATCCAGGAGCTACCCTCCCCTGGCTCCCCCCACACACCTCACAGAACTTCCCACTGATTCAGAGCTTAGTGCTCCCTCGCTACTGGACCCTTCCCCTTAATATATAAATACATTACATGCTTTTACATACTAAACATGAAATCCAGACCCGAATACCTCAAATCTTGTGTGTACAGTGATCTGAACACAGTTAAAAAGGTGATGGGACACTGAGCTGAGAGTCACACCAACCCTAAAATCAAACCAATTCTATGGTAAAAGTTGTCATCCCTGGCTGATGACTTTAGTGTAATCTTTGTAATATGTAATAGCTATGTAATGTACACATGGCAAATATACTCAGGTGTTCAAAAGAAAAACATTTCAAAACTAAAATTCACAACACAATAAAAATGACTGTAACCCAGACAGTAGTGATAACAATAGCCTCCAACGTGGTGCATTTAAACACTAGCCCCTGGCCAATGAACCAGAAGCATGAACAATCCTCACCAAGCACAGAGCCGCGCAGAAGGTGGATGCACAACAGGTGTTTGCTGGGACCCCACTGTGATTGTGGCCCAAGCTCTGAGCCCTTGAGCTGTTCCTAGTGCCCTAACAGCAGGCTAGGGAGCAGATTTCCGGGGGTGCAGGAAGCCAATCTCAGTTTGCTCTTGAGAAGTGTTCACCAGCTCTTTCCCCCTCTTGGCTCACAGATGAGATGTAAGGAGTCAAAGAACGGAGAAGGATGAGTAATTTGCCCAAATGCTGAAGGCCTTAGCCATAACCTTTTTTGTGTTTTTCCTCCCCCCGGCAGGTGAACATGTGTTGTTTTTTTTTCCTACATCTAAGTCTTCTCTATGAGCTCACCTGAACATTTCCAGTTAAAAGAACAGTGTATCGGTTTGGAAGAAATATACTAAAATGCTCAGGGCTTCTTCTCTGGAAATATACATTCATTTAAACGTGAATTTCATTTACTTTTCAGGCAACACTTAGTTCAGGGTGAAAAAGCAAATTCATTACCTACGACCTTGGCTGGCTCTGTCCTCCCATTCATTATCTACCTGTGTAAGGTCTCAAGCAACACAGGTGCTCGGAATGACTTCTAGACCTCACAGGGTTTTAATACCCCTGCCTAAGAGGAGTAGTGTTTTTAACCCTTTTCTCTACTGCCCAACCTCCACTTCAGTACCAAACCCCAGGTAACAATTTGCTTCTTTTAATAG
This sequence comes from Macrotus californicus, assembly GCA_007922815.1. Lineage (NCBI taxonomy): Eukaryota > Metazoa > Chordata > Mammalia > Chiroptera > Phyllostomidae > Macrotus > Macrotus californicus. Next base: position 63,689 of record VMDR010003618.1, read on the forward strand.
CCTTTTGTGAAGAATACATGGGAAGTTAATTTAGAATAGTCACAGTAACAAATACAGCAATCCCCTAACATTGTGTTACAAGTGAGATCCACAATAAAATAAAACATGCAGAGACAGGCTGCTGGGATGGGTGGGGATAAGTGCGGAAATCACGGTATTCTCGGTTGCACCACTTCCAAAGCCTCCGTGCACTGATGCATTGATTTTAGGGGGACTAAAACTTTCACCAGTTAGAGCAAATCTCCCTTAAAATAAGCCATTGTAATATTTTACCACGCAGGCTCCTTCTCATGCCCGTCACGTCGCCCTTTGGGGCCGCGGTCGCAGACACGGTTTTTCCATGGTTGAACGTTCCACACCACGTGGTCCTTTCTCTTGTTTTCAACCAGGAACCTGGCTCCTCATGCCCCAACTTGGTCTCCAGCAAGACGCAGCCTTGTCATTGCAGTATCACAGTTGGGGGCACACACAGTCTGATCCACAAACACAGTGTAACACTGTGACTTCTCACTTCCTGCTACAGATTCCCTTCCCTCCTGTTTTAGTAACTGATGTTCTCCCCAAGAAAACCTCCTGTCTATGCTATGTCTCGTGTACCTCTAGCATCTTGAAGTATTTTATTTTTATCGGAGTTCTTGGGGAAGCCAATCCTTCAGGCTGCACTGGTGCCCTTTCATTTCCACAATGCTCCTTATCTGGCAGTCCGTTCAAGCCCATTTATGCAGTTTGGCCAGGACTTCCCCTTCACAGAGACGGACTCATGGAATCTGAAAACAGATGTCCCTCTACAGATAATTATTCTCCTTAAACATCCGCCTTCTCTTATTTTTCTCATCTTCTTTTTTCATGTCCAACAATTTGGGGGGCTTTTAATTATTCAAGGAATAAATATGCGTCCTCTGATATTTAAAAAAATTAGGATTAAATAAAGTATCTTACTCTATTATAGTCCATTGCTGTGATATGTCAACTAACATTTTAGGATGATACATCCCATTACGAAGAACTTATTTTTGTACTTACTGGGAGGAAGAAAAGGCATGACTTTCTTAAATATTTATTAGCACAGTGAAAGACAGTGCTATTTTTAAATTTCACTAAGACAGAGTTTTCTAGTCGGTTATTTATGTCAACATTAATTGGAAATTATTCCTGAAATTATAGTTATTTATAGGGATTGTAGTTGGGATAATCACCAGCTGATTACATGTGTCACAACTTTGGACAGTGAGCAGGTCTGAAATCAGGGGCTGAACGCCATCACTGCATCTTACCAGCTCTGTGACACGGGGTGAATCACCATCTCTCCCCACTTCTCAATTTGTTCAAAAAGTGCGGACAGTGATGTTGGTACTTCAGGGCTACTGTGAGAAGTTAGATGTAAGCAATGTAAAATAACAAGTGTAGTATTCGGCTTGAATTAGACACCTACTAATCCAACCTGCCGATTTGGAAAGGCCGTAAATGGGGGAAAACAAAGGAAGGGAAAGGAAGGAAAACGAGGGAAGGAAGAAAATGAAAATAGGACTTCATTGTGCATAACATTTGGGGTCAGCTTTGACGAGCTGTGTCCATATTGAGGTCTGGAAGAGAGAAGACCGCTGCCCTGCCAGGAGCTAAATTAGATGATGACCTCAAAGACACTCAAATTTCATCCACACGTGGAGGCTACCAGCATGGGTAGCTAGGGTCAGTATTTTTGACATGAGTATAATCTGTTTATGCACTAAGGAGTCCAAACAAGTGTGATATTTAAGGACTTAGGAGCGAGAGCTGTTTGACTGGTGGAAAAAGGCAAAGGGTGCTAGAAAAACAGGAAACGGGGACCTGGGACATTGTCTGGAACTCAGCAAGGGCTCCATAGATAGAATCTCTGAGTACAAACCTAAAATAAACTAATGAAAGACTTACATAGAAGTGAATGCAAATGCATTAGAAATAAGAGGACACACATAGAGGAAAGCAAATCAATTTACTAATAGGGACAAAGACAACACTGCAATATGCTGCTCAAAGTTAAGATTTAAACAACTTCTGGAACTTGTGCATCAAAATGCACACAGCTATGGACTGGGGATGGTCTGAACTGGGTTCTGGGCCGGCTATGCTGCTGTCACGGCACCGAGCAACGCTGTCACCTTTCTCAGGGTTCAAGTTCCTCACGAGAAAGCAAAGGACTTGGGAAGTTCCTTGAGATTTCCTCAAGCTTCGGGCAGTCACATGCTTCAAACAGGAGATGCTATGGCACATTTTAAGTTGTGACCCTGTGTCTGACTGATCTGATTTGCAGGACTTTGCAGCAGCCGGGCCACATCGGAAAGTAAGCCTGAAAGCTGATTCACAAGTAGGAGCTTGATCTCTGGAAATGCGTGCAGCTGACTGCCACGGGTACTGCATCGGTGACAGCCTGTCTTTCTCCCTCGGACTATGTTCTTTGAGAGGAAGCAAGACAACTGGAAAAAGCAGGCAGGGACTGGGACCCAGCCTTCTGGCTCGGACCTGTGGCGCTCTGCCCACGGGCAGCCTTCACACCCCTGAAGGTCTGCTCTGCGTGGCCCAGGGGGCCCTGGCCACAGACCAGAGAGGGGCCTGTTCAAAGGCATATGCAGGATGAGTTATGTGAAAATGGCCCACAGCATCGTGTTTTTCTTTTTCTCTCACATTGTTAGCATTTGTTCAATCAACATCTCCATTTCCCTTCCTGTATTTTCATCTGGGCTCACAGTTGGTGGAGAATGTTTTCAGAACCAACCCAGAGCTGATAAATAGCGGTGGCTGAATGTTAATAAAGGAATAGAGTCGAGATCGAACTGAAACATGGGTTTAAGTAAATAATTACACAAAATCTATGATTTTATAAAGAACAATTTCATGGAGATGTTTTATGTTTTTGTTTCAACATGATGACAAATGGAGGGAATGCCTTGATACAGAAAGCATAATTTTAGACTTGGAAGGAAACTTCAGAGTTCATTTCAATTCACTAAATATTTGTTAAATTTTTCTTGGTGCTAGGCACTGTAGTCACAAAAGCAAGAGAGATGCGGTCCCTGCTTTTAAGCAGCTTGAAGTGTACATTAGGGGGCAGGTAGGACATGGGCCTGCACTTGGTCTCTCCTTCACTCAAATTCCTTCTGCAGCCCCTGCTCTGTCCTGTGTCCCCAGGCCTGGCCCCTGCAGGCAGCATGCTCTGGGAGTTCCAACTGGATTCTGCTGGTGGGCTCTGCTAGAGGTTCTGGCAAGAGATTAGAGGGTGGGAAGAAGGCTGATGCCAGGCTTTGTCCCCTTTGCCTGGAGGTCTCCAGAAGTGGCCATGTCTTCTGGCCTCCTGCTCCTGCTGGACAGCCCCACAGATCCCTGCTCTGCAGAGTGACCCAGACACTAGGCTTGGTTACCACTGCCCCTGCCTTTTGGCCTTCTGGCCTAGGGGGTGGGAACTTTCTGTTGTGGTTCACCTCTAGGTTTTCTATCAGCCCTATATTACCTCTGCAACCAATTCTTTGAATTAAAATATACCATTTAAATGTATTCCTGGTTAGATCCTGACTGATATACAACCCTGTAATGATAATATAGCTTAATGGCTCTTCTTAGAGCAGTTTGAACAAAAACACCTAAGAGTTATGGGTGGGCACAGAGAGAAAGATTAATTTTGCTAGGAAGTCTGGAGAAGATTCCACATAGGTAGTAGCACCCATTTTGGTGACAACTTGACAAACGATGAAGGTTTGGTTTTTTGGAAGGTGAGCCAAACCTTAACAGTTGAGGAAAGAGGAAGAAGGACCTTCCGCAGGGGGACAGCATAGCCAGAAATTTGGAAGTGTGCAGCATATCCCAGCCAGGCAGCAGTGGAAGAGAGATGGTTAGAGGATGGAGAGAGGATCTGTAGTGGGGCTCATGGAAGCCCTTCCAAGGAGTTTGGGGTGTGCTCTTTATGCAATTCTAACCCTTACCAAGTTTCTAAGCAGTAAAAGGGTTGTATTATAGGGTGATGTGTGGAGTGAAGGAGGTTATGACGTGAGGATCATGCAGAGTAACTGTCACTGCTGAGCAAAAGGTGATGACGGCCAGAACCAGCACGCTAGCAGTTGAGAATGTAGAAAGGAATGGATTTGCAAGACATACTGATGAAGAAAAGGACTGGATTGAAAAAGATGGATATGTAAGTCAGGGAGTGGTAAGAATATAAGAAAAATTCCCTGTTCCATGTTTGGACAGGGAGATGAATAGTGATGCTCAAGTGCACACAGGCCACAGACAATGAGTTTATTCTTAATTCTTAAACACTGTTGATTCTTCCGTGACCATGTGATCACATAGCTGGGAAGAATGACAGGTTCTGAGAAATGCCAGTCTGGTGCTCAGGAAAGAGGGAAGGGCTAGAGATTATATTTGTGATGCAAATATGTATAGTTAGTGGAAGGATGAGAATGGAAGAGATGACCATAGGGAGAGAGAAGAAATCCATGAAGGACTGAATGGAACTCTAAGGGACACTACACTTAATGGCCAGAAAGAACAAGAAGGACCAGCAAAGGAGATGGAAAGAGACAGGAGGAAATTAGGCAACAGAAATAATTTAGTTGTCAACAGAGAAGAATTTTAAGAAGCAGAAGGTAGCCATGAATGTGTCATAACACAAACATCCAATGAGATGATGGCTGGAATGACTTTTGCCCTGGTGTTGTGAGGGTTAACTTTACATGTCAACTTGTTGAGGAGTCACAGGAGGTCCTCTGGTTCTATCTCCTCCTTTCACAGTTGAGGGAATAGATCCTGGGGCAATTGACAACACAGCCCAAGGACTCAGAACTGCTTCATAGTAAAGCTAAATTTGTTCTTTGGCTTTTGATGGTCAACCAGAATGTTTCCTACTAAAGAGTCCACTCTCCATGATCAGAACCAAGGTTTCCCATGGAGAAGCTCAGAAAGAGTCGGTATACTACATGAGTTCCCTAACAAAAGTCACTTCAAGAAATATGTGTGTGTGTGTGGGGGGGGGGTGGTTGCCAGTCATTTGTTATACAATATTTTATCCACACAACCTAAGAGAACTTAATTCTTACAACTGAGATCACTCACCACATCAAAAATCCACACAAATACAAAACAGAGTTCTGACTGAGACGTTCTAAGTCCAAAAGATCCTTTACACCAAAGTTCAGGTGTCAGCATGTACCTGCTTACAAACTGCATCTTCTCTTTATTGGAGGCAAATAGTTATCTTGAGAACTAGAGGACTTCCAGCCAAGATGGGTGTGTAGGTAGACACACTGTGCCTCCTTGCACAACCAAAAGAAGGACAACAACAAATTTTAAAACAAAAAACAACCAGAACTGACAGAAAACCGAACTGTATGGAAGTCTGACAACCAAGAAGTTAAAGAAGAAACATTCATCCAGACCAGTAGCAGGGGTGGAGACGGGCAGTCGGGCAGAGAGGACTGGCAGCGAGGCAGTGGCTGGCGGACCCGGGCGGGCAAGGTGAGGCTGGCAGACCGGGCTGTCCCACACCCACGTGCAGATAAACTGGGAGGAACAACTGGGGAGCGAGATAGACCACGCAACCCAGAGTTACTGTGCAGGGAAATAAAGCCTCAGGGCCTCTGATTGAAAACTCCCATGGGGGTTGAGACGGGGGAGGCGGGAAAAACTCCCAGACTCACAGGAGAGCTCGTTGGAGAGACCCAAAGGGTCCTAGAGCATGCACAGGCCCACCCACCTGGGAATCAGCACCAGAAGGGCCCAATTTGACTGTGGGTAGAGGGGAAAGTCACTGAAAACCGGCAGAGAGCAGAGTGGGCAGCATTGTTCCCTCTTGGTCCCCTCCCCCACAAACAGCATCACTACGCAGCGATGTGGCTGCCCCGCCCTGGTGAACACCTAAGGCTCTGCCCCTTACTACGTAACAGATGCACCAAGACAACAAAAATGGCCCAAATGAAAGAACAGATCAAAGCTCCAGAAAAAAATACAACTCAGCGACGAAGAGATAGCCAACCTATCAGATGCACAGTTCAAAACACTGGTAATCAGGACGCTCACAGAATTGGTTGAATTTGGTCACAAATTAGATGAACAAATGAAGGATACAATAAGGGAAATGAAGAAAAATGTACAGGGAACCAACAGGGATGGGAAGAAAAACGGGACTCAAATCAATGGTGTGGACCAGAAGAAAGAAAGAAACATTAAAGCACAACACAATGAAGAAACAAGAATTCGAAAAAA
>VMDR010003619.1:0-69913 GCA_007922815.1 Macrotus californicus
TTGAAGGTCTTAGTATCAGTTCTTTTCTCTTTATTCCTACAAGTTCCCATTGGTTTCTGATTCTTACTGACTACTGACTGCTGCAGGGTAAATTTTCTATCTTGCCCCATACTCACAAACATATTAGTCACCTTTCAGAAAACTGTTCTTTCAAGGGTCAGTCAGTCATATATCAGCAAATTTGTTCTCTTTCTGTTGTTTTTCCCCACCCTTGATCCTATTTCTTGAGATAGCCATAATTTCTTCCAAAAAATACATGCTCAATATTTTATATAAAAAATAGATAAGGTCTCTGATTTATGTTATTTTCCTCTGAGGAGAATTTTTTTTTTAGCTTGTGGCAGGCATTTAGGGTAGGGGAAAAATCACTCTCAACTATTCGGATACCGAAATAACTTCAGGTTGGATTTTAGGGTTTAGAGAGCCTCGGCTAATTCTGGTTTGTCTGTACTCCTAGGGCAGAGCTTTCTAAGAGTCTCAGGAACCTAACCTGGTCTTGTACTGTTTACCAGGGCTCTCCTCCTTGACAGCATCTTAACTCAAATTTTTATCTCCTGAAAATGCAATACCTGCAAAATCTAAGCTTATCTTCTAATCCTCTTGGTGACTACTTTCTTCTTTGCCTGTGTCACTTAGATATTGTCCAATAACTCAAGAAGGAAAAAGGCCCAGAATACTGTGCTGCTACTCTGTGCTTCCCTTCTCTCTGAGATGTGACCTCATCCATCTCAGCTGCCTTGGTAGGCCCCAAAACCAATGGTTATCTTCCCAGCCTTGAGTGCTGTCTAGCCAACACTTTCTGTTTGTGGACTTCCACAGGGAATCTGAAATCTGAACTCTTACACAGTGTGCTGTATGAACTGGCAAAGTTCTTAAGGGAAAGAGAGCTCAAAATGGTGGACTCATCGCTATGAAACTCCCATCATCCAAGAAAATAGTTTTGGCTTCTCAAATCCTCCTGATGGTTCTCCTGTGCTTGTTGTCCTCCTTCTGTCTGTCTCTCTCTCTGACTTTCACTCTCACTCTTGCTCTCTCTCTATATATACATGTTTGGTTTGCTGCAAGCTAATCTGTCATAGCCTCAGGCAGAGGCCCCCAAAGATTTTATTTCTGGGAAACTGAACAACTCCAATTGGCCTAAACTGGCCTCTATCTCTCTAGTTCCAATTGAAGAGTTTGTGGGGACCTCAGCATTTAGAAGACCAGGTATGGCTGAAAGGCACTTGTTAAGGAGATAACAGAAAGCAGTATCCAGTTAGAGCAATGGTTCTCTACGTGGTCCCTGGAGCAGAAACGCCAGCATCACCTGTGCCAAACTTTCAAACTTATTTCACAGTTGTTTTTTTCTACAGGAATTAAAATACTAACAATTTTGATCAAACCTAATACTATAATTCTAATGACTTCATCTTTTCCCCTTCAAGTCACACTCCAGAGCTTCTCAGACTACTCAATTCCCCTTGACTTTGCCCTATTTTTTCCCTTGAAGCCCAATGTATAATCTATGACCTTGTTAAAAGAATACATATTTTGGGGCCTCACGCCAACCTACTGAATCAGAATCTTTGGAGATGGGGCCCAGGGAACTGTTTTAAGATGCTCCCCTGCTGATTCTTATGCATGTTAAAGACCGAACACCACTGGCCTCTCAGCAGAGAAAGCTGGAGTCACTGTTGTAAATTGGAACCCCGGTGTCATCATTAACTTTTAAAACCCCTTGGTATTCACGGGCCTTGCACAGTGCTGGCCATGTTTTAGGTGCTCAGAAAACATGGCTAGAAGTAGGGCTGTCTGATTTAATAACAGAGATCATTTAATGAAAGTATGTACCCTTCAGAGACCATCCTCCTTGTGGACAAGGTGACAAAAATGCCTGTGTCTCTCCCAAGAACACATAATACAAATCTCATCTTATCTGTCTTCTAAATATTCAGAAAATTCAGATAACCAAAACTTGGCAAAAAAAAAAGATGCTTATAATAATATTTCTAAAGTCCTACAAAAATACAAACTCTCAATTGCCAAAGAAAATGTGTTCAATCGTGTTGAGATGGGCTGTGGTGTATGTGTGACCCAGCAGGCTGCCTTTGGAAAAGAAAAGCCAAGACTTCGGGCTGGGAGAGGAAGACGGCATTGATATTTTTTTAGGTTGGTTGAGTATGTGTGTATGCAAAATTATTTTGAAAAAAACCATTAATGTATTCTGGAAAAAACTATTTTCTAAAAGTGTCAACAAGGCAAGGTTAAATCCAAAAAGACCCCAAAGAAGTGAGATAATAAGCAGAAGTGAAGAACACTTGCAGTGAAATAAAAATAATTGAAAAATTACATCAGAGAAGGTGACATGATAACAACAACAGGAAACTAAAAGTGGAAGGAAATACAAATTTAAATAATCAAGTTAAAAATATGTCAACAAAACCCCCAAAGATACATAAACCAAACCGTGATTTCTTAGGAAAAAATCACTGGCTCCAGAAGGTAGAGGGGAGACGGGCATCGGTCCTACCTCTTCCAGTTGCACCATGAGAGTAACATTGTGCCCTTGTTCTGCCGTCAACTTTCCGTCAGCAGTGACGATCCGGAGCCCCCGTGGGGCCTTTCCCGGACACTTCTGCGGTTTGGCAGTGTACTGTTCTCTCACTCCATCAGTGCAGTTATTGGAAACCACCTTCCTATACCTAAATGGAGAAAAGGTCAAGTTGTAATCGAGCTCATTATAATTCAGACCGCTCCCCATTTTTTAAGCTGAACCTACTGCCTAGTCCTGCTGGCCATCAATAACTACATTCCATGTAGCTCTGAGGATGACAGCTGATTCATATACAGCATTCAACAGAAATACAAATCCTCAGAATGACATGATATTCCTATTACTAGCACTTTTGTATACTTCTTTCATTCACCTAGTCAATCAATGAACTGTTTCACTTCAGAGCTGTGGGAAATGCACAGCAGCAGAAGACATGGTCCTTGCCCTCACTAAATTTATAATCTAGTTGAAGAGACCTATGTGGATAATCTAGGATACTTCAAGGGCTGTATAATTAAGGGTTAGAATGAGTAGCAATATACATCACAAAGGAATTTGCAATTCAGAGAAAGAATAGATTATTATGGGATGACATGGTTTAACATTGCATCTCATAGAGCATGCTCTAGTAATGGCATAATGCAGAAAGTTGGCTAAATTTTGTAGTTTTCACCCAGTATTTCATGGGGGGTTATACTATCTAAAACCATTGAAATCTCACGTTAAGGAGACTTCAGTCTGCTGACTGAGTGAATCCTTCCTATCGTTTTGCTTATTTCTTCTTGTTTTAGCAGCCAAAGTGGGGTAGGATTGAGGGTGGGAGATGGGGGTGGGTGGGGTGGGGGAAAGTGGTGGTGGCAAAATGGAGACCACTGTACTTGAACAATAAAAAACATAAAAAATAAAAAAATAAATTATTCTAAAAATTTATCCTGTATAATTGACCAGATTCATGATAAATTAAATCTGTGGTTTTAGGATGACTCACCTTTAAGGCTTTGCAGGTTCAGTGTTACCTATTCATCATCTCTTTGTGTATGGTCCACAGTAACTTTATGGATTCAGAACAGCAGCTTTATGGATTCATATATTTGGTTTCCCAAGACTACTGTCTATAATTAGTAGTAGAGCTCAAAATGGAAGCAAAGTCCAAGATCTTTCCACTCTTCTAGACCAGGGGTTGACAAGCTTTTTATATAGGGGACCAGACAGTCAATGTCTAAGCTTTGTGGTCTATATGGTGTTTCTGGCAAGGGTTCAACTCTGGCTTTAGAGTGAAAGTGGACATAGGCAAGGTGCAAAGAATGAATGCAGCTGCGTTCCAATAAAACTTTATTTACAAAAACTGGCAGTGTCCTAGATTTGGCTTGCAGGCTGTTGTTTTCCAACTCCTTCAAATCTAGCCAAGATGCTCTCCTCTATTCCCCAGTCTCAGAATTGACTAGCTCAATGCATGGTTGAAAAAGTCAAATTAAATACTGTCGGAGGAAGTGCTTTGAACACTATGAATCATTACAAGGTCAATTTTCAATCTTTAACTACCTTGTCGGGTAGTTGTATGGATTAAATGGATTAATGTACACAGAGTACTTAAAACCACTCTGACAATTAGCAAGCACTTATGAAATGTTGCCAATTATTTTTATTGAATATTATTATTATTCCTCCTACCTGTTAACAACTTTCACGTCTTCTAGATGTCCTTAGGATAAGTTGCAAATCCAGTTACCTTGTGCAGAAAGCCCTCGACCGGCTAACTTCATTCTGCTTTTCTGGACTCTTTTTCTCCAATAAGCTCATTCTGCTCTAGCCACACTGCTCTGCTCTTTCTGCCTCTATGTCCTCCTGTATGTTCCATAGCTGCCATGCTTTCAGTTGCAGCTTATCACCTGTCTTTTCCTGACTGTGGTCATAAGATAGTAAGACAGTAAGAAGTTCATAGAGAGTTCTTACTGTGCTTTAGTTTAGTCATTGTGCTAAGTTCTTAATAAGACTTTTCTCATTCGCCTTCAAAATATCCCTAATAAGGAAGGTATTCTTATTCTTAATGTACAGATGAATAAATTAAGGTTCAAAAAAGTTAACTAGTTTTCTCAAGATTACACAGCCAGGACCCTAGACAATTTATCTGTAGAACACATCAGCTTTTTACCACTACACTGTACAGATTCTTCAAATGGAGAAATACCATCCCTCCTTTAAAGTCTTAAAGGAATTCTTATGATTGACTTGATAGGAATCAATTTATGCCTTGTCGACTGCCTTCCTGTGTATGACTGTAAACTCTCAGCTCCTTGAGGGCATCCTTGAGCCTGAATATGCTAGTCTGATAATCACGAGGTCCACACTGGGATGGCTGTACCATTTTAAAAGATGAAAGATCTTCACAGCAGTTGGCTATTACCACTGCCCCAATCCCTTCAAACACCTCACCCACCAACCTGGCGGTGTTGATCCCTATCTTTGGAATCCCTACTTCTCCTTACAGTTCAGCAACTAAAGGGTTAACACCTAGCACAAGCAGGCAGCCTTCAAATCCCTGCTCCTGCACTAGATCCCTGCCCATTCTGATTGGGCATTGTCATGTCTGAGCATTTCTAACATCCTCTCATTGGCTATTTTTAAAAATCCATTGGATGTGCTTGTGAGTATATGCTGATTAAAACAGACAATAATGGGAGGTGGGGGACAAAAAAGGAATGCCGCTGGCCTTAGGCAACGGTGGCATTCTGGTACCAGCAGTGGTAGCAAGAAAATGGTTGTCGATGTCATACAGTAATTGCAGCATCTCAGTGAATTTAACTGTGCGTCAGAAACTCCCTGTGTGTTTCTGAGGCAAGGCACCAGGCAAAGGAGGGATAGATTATGATTTTTAATCGCTTAGCACCCAAGCACACCTGTGCCTCTGTCTTGGCTAGCAGCTATAGAGGCATGGGCTCACCATCACCATCGTCATCATCAGCAAGGGAACATCCCTTTTGTTTGTCTCTGCCCTGACCAATCATTGCCTCAGGCTTTCCTGAATCCTGTAGCAACAGTTCTGCTTAAATCCAAAGCACGGATCCATCCCTCTGGGACTCTGCCACAGAGAGACTATTGGTAATTTTTTTAAACGCTCATTAAAAACCATTCTGAAACCATTTTATTTCCTGGATGAAAATGGCATCGCATTAGCCCTACCAGACCTGTCCCTTAAATTTAGAAGAAAATTGTGCAGAAATACAGAGTTAATTTACTCAAGTAAGCACGCACCTGCTTTTTGCATTACTGAATGCTCCTATTTTCATAGCAGCAGCTGTCCCTGGGTCTGAGTTACATAAATGAATAATGCATTTAATATGTTATTAAATGGGGCTGCTACCTCCACAATAACAAGGCGACTTATGATTATGTTGGACTGAAGCTCTGCATATTACTGGGATGCATTTAGTGGGTAAAGCATTCTTCAGTCTACCAAGAAGGAATGTGATCTGTAATGGCAAGGGAGTCTTTGTACAATTACCGGAAGGGAACCATTCTGCAAATGTGCCTCTGATATTATCAACCGCTCATCAGTAGATAGTGTCTTATTACTTCAGTAACCCCAATTTCAACTATTCTCTTCCTTCCCATCTTGATACTCCTCTGTCACTTTTCCTTTTTACCTCTCTCTTGCTTCTGCTTGATTTTGCTTCTCCATTGCCTGCTAGTCTTAAAAAGATTAAGGCCATAGTTTTTCTTTGTGAGAGTAAAACTGGTATTTTACTCCTTAGCAGTTTTTTTATCTTGTGATTTTGGGTGGAATACAGATGTTTATGACTATGCAGCCTATGTTAAGGTGACAGCATAGTCTAGCTCAGCAGATCAAAACCCTCTCTGCCCTTTAGGGTCACTGCGAGGCACTTTTAAAATAAATGGATGTCAAAAATCCACCACCAGGAATTATGTTTTAATCAAGAATTCTGGGCATCACTGTGTTTTCTTTCTGCTTTTAAGTTCCCTGGCAATTCTCCTGTGCATACGAGGTCATAGACCACTGCCCTGGTGGTTAAAACTAATGTAGGATCAAATGACCCCAGTTAAAATTCAGGCTCTTACATATTATATGAACTTGGGCAGTTCATTCAACCTCCCTCTAATATTTGTGTTTTCTGTGTGGAAAATAGGGAAAATTACAGGATCTTTTCAGAAAGCTCCGGGGAGGATTAAGTGAGATAATGAATTCAAAAGAGCTTAGAACAGAGTCTGGCACATGGTAAGAACCTGACAAATACTAAAATATCAAAAGTTGATGAAATGAGTAGTAATAAAACAATTAAACATTAACTTGCTATTATCCAGCAAATTCCGTGAAAATAGAAGCTATACTCTTACTGCCAAGACCATCCTAAGATCAAATCTGTCCATGTCAAGTCCCTTCTTAAAATCATTCAAAACTTACTGTGGGCTTATTCATAGGGGTATGATTCAGGTTTCAAGTGGAGGCCCATGATCTGGCTCCCATGTATTTTTCTAGCTTCAGTTCGTTCTACCATCCAACACAATTCCGGAGCTCAGGCCACCCTGGAGTCTACAAGCCTTCCTCTGCCTGCGCTGTTCATTCTACTGGAATGCTCTTCCCTCCTGCCTTGCTCCTATGCATTCTTTGAAAATCACCTTAGAAATCATGTTTTCCTGTCATGTTGTCTCTTCCCTTTTTTCACAGTAGTTATCACATGCGACAGCCATGGCAGAGCTGGATGAAACTCTAGGTCTTCCTGTAGCCAAGTCTTATTGACCTTGAGCTGCACAGTCTCTCATCTGAGCTCACAAAACAGTGTGGTGATTGCTCAGGGCAGGGGGTATAAAGGGACTAAATAGTAACAGGAAAAAATACAATAAAGATTAAATTAAAAAAAGAATTTATAGAGTTTAATATTTTGGATTGTACTACATGCCTTTGTTTTCAAGGAAAAACAGCTTTGTTATAATGTCATTCGACTTAATGAAACAAGAAATGGAACAAGCCTTGGGAAGATAGAAGAGGGCTAGTCCTGAGTACCATGTAGGGCTAAGACTTAAAATCTTCCTGGACTCAGGGTGCCCATATTTAACAACGAACTTATGCAGTAGATGTGACATCAACATTTAGAAAGAAGTGGGCTCCATGGCTGACTAAGCAGGTTTTCCAAGTTTCTCTCCTCAAGGCAATAGTTCAAGGATGTGAACTCAAGGATTTTCTCCTTGAACTGAGTAAGCAGACCTTGGAAGTAGGGGACTGTCCAGAGCTGGTCCTAAATGAAGGCAAGAAAACTTTTCTTGCAGGAAGCAAGATGGAAGCACAAGTCATTTAATGTCAACAGCAAATGGACTGTGACTTTGTTTTAAATGCCAACCTGATGACATGGGACACACAGCAATGGTAAATAAAACAAGTTAAAATCAAGAATCACAAGAATGACTCCTGGAATCCATTATCTGAGTCAACTAGTTGTGTAACTGATTTATGTAAGAAATTTTCCCTTCTTTTGAGCACCTGCAGTCCCAGGAACCCTAATAATCATTTCAATGCAGATATGGACATGTCAGTGCCTGAAGGGATCGCAAAGCTCACCCAATACAATCCCTTCACTTTGCACAAAAGGGAAAGGAGATACAGTTTAGAGAGTTTCCCAGGGTCACACAGGGGACTAGCAGCAGTTGTGCATCTCTGGATGGTTTAGTGTTCTCTTGCTACTGTGCCATATCACTTGGTTGAGAATTGGTAATGCCAACACCATTCATGTGGGCAAGAACCACTACGTGAGAACAAGATCTCCACATACAGTGACATTCACTTTCTTTATTACCCAACCCTAATACCATCTATGAAAACGGGCAAGACCACATCTAAGAAAGATCTTCTGAAGAGTCAACTTTGTAGAAACAATTGCTGAGTCTCTGCTGCGAGCTCGTGCTGTGCTTTGCTAGAAAGCAGGTTAGGTGAGCCCCTGCAGTGTGGAGTCTGTAAACAATACGAGTGATGCCCTCCTGTGGGCTCTGAAGACACGCACCACTTTCAGGGCCTGTTGTTCTCCATGAGACACACATTGATAAGTCTTGCTGGGGTGATCAGACTGAACATCAAAATCCCCACCAAGGGCAGAAATGGGTAGAGTTGGGAGAAAACCAGACCCCCAAAGATCCTGGAAACAGCAATGCCAGGTCAGCCAGGGTCTAAGTGTTTTCATAGCTGATGCAGGGAGGAATGTGTTTATAGAGAGTGTCTAAAATATTCCAAATGTATGTTGACAATATGAAGATTACTATTTTGCTAGAATTTATGTATATATATTTTCCTGGACCCACTAAATGTTACTGTGGGTATATATGCAGTGTACATATGTATACATGGTACAGTGTGTGTGTGTGTGTGTGTATATATATATATATATATATATACACACACACACACACACACACACACATACAATAAATTAATGCTATTTAAAATCATCTTTAAACTTCTTGAGTAAATATCCCTGTTGCATATTGAGAAACTAACCCTGAGGAACAATCAACTCTATCATTTACATTCGTCCAGGAAGAATTAACGACTCTTCTAAAGAAACTCCACAGGCAGAAATTTCCGCATACGCTTTTCTTTTTAAACACATTTAGAAATATCTCTGGCTTAATAGGAAGAAAAAAAATCTTTCCCCTGAGAAGATTATCTTGGTTTCTTAGAATAAACCAGCCCACTGCCCACTTTATTTCGCACTGACAGAATTTTTTACGGTTGGCATGAAACAAGCAATGTCCTTGTTAATTTAGCAGCTTAAATTTGCAGCATGTTCCCTGGATCCCAAACAGTATAAACATCTAAGTACAACCAAATGAGCTTGTGCTTGTGTATGTGCAAAGTGAGATGTACACAGACACTGGTGGAGGAAACAGTGAGCAGTGATCCGGGTTTTCCCAGCACTGACATGCAAGAACACAAGCCAATGAACACGGGTTTCACTTTATTCCAGCAAAAGGAACACGTTCACTAATCAGGGAAAGGTGTTCTCTGCTGTAAGTGGCATCGAGGGCCAGACATGTGTTTTCATGTACGGTGGTTTCTAATTACGTGGCTTTGGAAGCCTGTGCAGGTTATTCTTTGTTTCACAGATGAGACACCAGAAGCTTAGGCTGCACATGTCTTAGATCGCAGTACGGCCGTGGCTATTAAGTATTAATGAATGTCTGGACCATATACACATGATAAAAAGAATGTTTCCCCCCCTTTTTTTTTTATTCCAGAGGAGCCCACAGTTGATGACCTGGTGATGGTAGGTGCATTTTGTAAAGTGACCACGGTTTGCGAGGTATGCTAGGTATTTTGCTGTACATTTTGTATATAGTACTATATTTACCCCCAAAGCAAAGAGCAACATTTTCTAGATTAGAAAACTAAGGTTCTAAGAAAGGAAGTCACTTGCTAAAGAATGGTAAATGGCAGAGGTTGGATTCAGTTATTCCAAAGTAACAGTTTTTCAGCAAACAAAACATCCCCCATTATAACATTTCATTCTCCACCCATAAGCACCAGCCTCCTTGCTTTCCATGGAGGGGCTTATGGAAGGTGTGAGGACAAAGGGTGAACAGAGGCAGGGAGCGCACAGGGGGAACACAGCAGAACAGTGCTCACACACTGTTACAGGGACCAAGGACTAACAACTAGTGGCCACAGCTGCCTGGAGGGACTCTTTGCACCCATTTCAGCTCTTATTCCAACTAGCATTTCTGAGTGCCAGCCAAGAACTAAAACAAAAATCGCACAACCATTCTGCACAGTGAAGCTGATAAATATTTTGCCATCCCCTTAAAATAGCATTTCCACTGGGCATGATAGGAACCTATGCTAGAATGTCTCCATCATGGCCAAGTGAGTGAACTTGAGAACTCTGCTCTGTGTACAGGGTAATAAGCTCACTGTAAAAGCAAGCAAAACCATTTATAAAGTGGGGCATTAAAAAAAAATAAGACAAGGAAAAGGAAGGTTTACCCGCATGCTTTCAGCTAAACTCTCAGAAAGGTGATGTTGGAAGATTTGTGTGTCTGGCCTGACTGACAAGAAACGCTTGTTTCCCAGACACCCTTCCACTCAAATTCTGACTCTATGACCATGTGCATGCTCTACTGTGAGGCAAGTGAGGTGTGTGGGGAGTAACATTTATGGAGGGACCGCTCTCAGGCTGACCTTGCACTTGAGATGCTTCTGCGTTTCATCCCAGTCTGGAGCTAATAGGTTCTGTATGGACTGAGCAGGTGATGCCCATGGCTGAAACTGGCATTGAAGAGACTTAGGGTACACCGTGGTTCCTCAATTCTAGAAGTTTCCAGGCACTAACACCAAGGCTTGTTCTTGAGAAAAATGCCCTGGTGCCTAAAATGACCTTCCTCACCTTGTTAATTTGGGAAATGCTGCTTACCCTTCCTCTCAGCTTTGTTTTGCAGAATCCATTGACATTTGTATTTTAAAGGAGAAATAAGTCTCTAAAGTGTAGGACTGGAAGGAGGTGTGGGAGCAGGGAGCTAGTGTTTAACCCTTGTGGGGAGAGGTCTGGCAAAGTCTGGATCCACAGGTCTGAGAGGTAACCAGAGAGCTGCAGGGAATTTGCTGTATACATCAGCAGAAACACCTCCAGCTGCCAAAAGAGACTAATTATTGTTGCATGCTTTTAATAACAATGATTACGGCGTGAGAATGTTAATTGCAGCATTGTTTACAATGGCAGGAAATAGGACCTAAGCCAAATGCTCATAAAAAGGGGTGACTAAGAAACCCAGGGGCTTCGATCCCATGGAATGAAAAGTAACTGGGTAGAAAGTAACCTTATATAATCTGACTTGGCAGGATGTAGAAGACATGTTTTTGAATGAGAAAGAAACAAAAAAGAACAACACATCTAGTAGAAAATCACATGCAAAAACAAGCTCCCCAATTCATTTTGTGTATTTTCCCTTGGCATAATTATTCACTGGGAAAGCAAAAGTGCCAGATAACACACACATCAACCACACCACGGTTGTGTGGAAAAGGGGGCAGGACTGGGGTGATGATCTACATGGACTTTTAAACTATGGGAAAACTATGTCTACATTTCTTTTGTAACTCAGTATTTTCAGGTAGAAAGCTAAGGGCTTAACGGCAGCACTGCAGTGGCTACACTACTGAATGCTGCACCCGTGTCTCGGCGCCGACAGGCCAACATGGAGCTCAGTGGCCTGTGGGGTCTGGAGCTGGAGTGACATGAAGAAGGGCAGAAAACTCTTTCCCCATTCCATCCACATTTTACCTCTTAGCCCCTGCTGAAGTGGCTACAGACACTGTAAATGGGAAATCAACGGAATGAGGCCTTTTTTGAAGATAATTTCAGACTCCTGTCCCAGCTAAGGGTCCTCTTGTTCTTAGTGCAAAGACAGTGTGTTCAGTCAAGACACTGACCAGTGAGGTTACTATTGTCACCCCCACATACACTTTGGCCCATCAGTCCCTATGTGGGTGGTCACGCCTTCTTCCCCTGGGAGCACCTTACACTTAAGAGCAGGGCATTTGCCACACCCACTGATGGCTGGTATTTATCATATGCTCTCTTTACACAAGCTTGTTCACTGATGGTGATGCTTTTTTGCAAAAATTTTGCATGGAATAGGTGAAAGCAGGAATTATGGTTACTTAAAAACCCTTTAGGGTCAGATGCTATCATGGAAAACCCACTGACACGAACAAACCTCTGAGAGTAAAGGTTGACCCCTAAGAAGTAATGCTTGTGATTTTGCGATGAGTTAACATAACCACATTGACAAATATTTATATACCTGGACGCTGATCATGGAATCACATTTTTAAATTTAATTTTAATTGTATAGGGAATATATGAAAAATCTCATCGAATACAACACTATAATGTAAGTATCTCTGATCCTTTATTTTATAAATGTCAGATTTATTCAGATTTCACACACTGATCTTGCCTAAAGACTGGTGAAATCTATTTACAGGTACTTTAAAAATGTTTGTGGGCATGTACGGGATGTATATATGTGTACATATTCCCTCTGCCTATTCTAGTGATTTGAGTAGCATCTGAAACAATTTAGACTCCTCTGTACTTCAGCCTCTTCTCATCAATACCAAACAGAGAGTAATATAACTTCCTTGACTGATGGAGGTAGTTAAAAAAAAATCAATTTTGAAATTAGCTTTAGAGGTTTCCGATGCCATTTATAAGGCCTGAACATTCTGGTACATGCAAGTCATAAAAGTTTAAGTTATTTAAGCTGTAACTTAGTTATAAAATTAAGTTTATCTATTCCATCAGCCCTTTCCATTTTTTTCCCATGGCATTAGATGCTGGAGACTCCACTGACTCATAGCTGTAAAAATGTTTTTTTTTTTTTTTTTTTTTTTGTATTTTTCCTTGATTTCGTGTTACGGATCAAAGAAATCACAACTTATTCCTTCATTCAAAGGTTCTGGAGATCCATAACATCAGAGAAAATGATATTTAAGGTATGTGTCTGTGCTTTTTTCCCCTCCCTTTTGAAGAGTAGTATACAGGGTCCGGCAGAAGTAATGCCTGCTTGAGTGTGGTTGAGGCTTGAGTGAGGCTAGTAAGATGGGTGTAAGAATTTATAGCTTTAATTTGAACATCTCACCTAAAATGGCCTATGGTGTGCTTGAGTGTGATACTGTTATGTTAGAGAATGACATGCTTATGATTTTGTAATAAAAAAGGGGTGTTATTTGTACTGGACCCTGAATATTGCTTTGGTAATTTTTTTTTTAATTAAAAAAACTAAATTTCTTTCCAATACAAGGAAGCACACAATTGAAACCCTGGCGGTCTTTAGCCCTGTACTGCAGCTGGCGTGAGAAATGAGAGGAGAAACGGTCAAGCAGGGCCAGCCTGCTGGTGAGATGCCTGCAGCTCACTCTCCCCGCCCCCTTTCCTCCTGCCTTTCCCTCTCTTTTTAACTTTTTAATATTGAATTTTCAAATACATACAGATGTGAGAAAATAGTATAATAAACCTCCATGCCTCCATTAACATCTTCAAATATTATCACTATCTTTCCCTATTTTAACATTTTAAAGAAAATTTCACACATTATGTATCTCTAAAAGATAAGGTTTGTTTTTCCTTTGGCCTGGTCAAACTACCATGATCATTCCTAAATATATAACTATATTTTGTTAATATACTATCATCAATATAATATATTACTTAGATTTAGATAAAACCTAATGTCACCTGTGATGGTTAATTTCATTTGTCAATTTGAAAAGGCCATGGGGTGTCCAGATATTTGGTCAGATATCATTCTGAGTATTTCTATGAGGGTGGTTTTGGGTGAGATTAACATTTAAATCAGTAGACTGAGTAAAGCAAATAGCTCGCCCCAATGTGGGTGGGCCTCATCCAATTTGGTGAAGGTCTGAATAGAACAAAAAAGCTGATCTTCTCCAGAGTAAGAGAGAATTCTCCTTTCTGAAGGCCTTCGCCTGAACATCTGGTTTGTCTGCCTTCACAGTCAGATGGAAGCATCAGCTCTTCCTGGGTTTTGAGCTTGCTGGCCTTCAGCCAGAAACTAAAAGGTCAGCTCTCCTGGCTCTTCTGCCTTCGGATGAGGACTGGAAACACACCATTGGTTCTCCTGGGTCTCTCGCTTGCCACTTACCCTGAACATCTTGGGGTATGGACTTGCCCACCGCCATAATTACGTGGTCCAATTCCCCATAAAAAATAAATGAGTTATCTCTCTATGCATCTAATCTACCAGATATAAAAATATATCTCTGGAAAACCCTAATACATCACCTAATCACCAGTCTATATTTAATGTCCCCAAGTGGCTAAAAAAATGTCCGTTAGCAGATTGAATTAGAATCCAAATAAGTCACATGTGCTGTTTTCTAAGTCTATAAACATCAATTGCGCTTGTAGAAAAGTGATGGAATGTTTTCCCTCTTTTGATATTTATTAAATAATATTGGATAAATTCTATAACATATAACATTAAACCCAAAACCTTAGAATCTGATTCCAGGTTTATAAAGATCAGAATGCATGCCTTAGATGTATCAAAACTGGACACAGAAAAGGAAGCACATTCCTACTAAGACTAGGACACTCCTGCAAAGTCAGTGAGCTCCCTTTCTGAGTCGAGGTCCCACATCTACAACCCAGAACACGCAGATATGAAACGCTTATTGGGCCTTCCTTTCAGGGATGCAGTTAACAGTTAAAGGTAGCCTTGAAAAGAGACTTCTGAAATAAAGTATCAAAAAATAAAGCAGTTTATGTGTTATCACTGTCACCTTCAAACCTATTTTATTTCTTTGTCACTGGGGTTTTATTTTCAGCTGAAATTTGCACTATTCATGCAAATCTGTGCTTTATTACTAAAAAGAACAAAAGCAAATAAATTGTGCTGTAACGAAACAGGCCTGACCTTGGATCAGAGGGAATTCCATAAGTTTAACACATGCTGAAAAGCAGCAAGGGTTGACCAGTCAAGGTCACTGCTTCAGACACTCACCCAGTACTATTGAGGTAACTCTGTCCCAAGCTGCAGTCTTTCGACAGAGAAGACGGATTGAACCAAAACGCTGGCAGGCACTGACCATTGCTGTGTCGCTCATAACCGTAGTCACTGTTGGGGAAAGAGCCAAGGGAAACCTTTCAGTACGTGGCAAAATTATTGAGAATAATTTCATGTTAGTCCACAGCCAACTGCGACTCTAGTCAATTAGTCAAAACAGGGGTATTCACTGAATCAATGCTTGTCCAAGAATGGATTTTCCCCCATGCAATAGCAATCAATTACCCATGAAAGTATCCCACAGAACCCATTTTCAGAGATGCTAACTTGGAGGCCATGAGGATGCCTGTGTAGATATGAAGGCTCAATGCCCAATTATTCCAAGTAAACATCTTGAAGCTGAGAGAATAGATTAGGTTCTCAATAGGAGCATACACAATACTGCTTGTGGTTGGTCCATAGGAAGCTATATAATTAGTACACAGGCTATGGTGGAAGCCCAACCACCAGTGTAAAGTTTCACTGAAGTGTTTAGCAGACATGTGACATGATCCTCATTACTACTGATGTCTTTGGGGTGCTCTTCCAAGACATCTGGATCTACGATGTAGAGCTGAGCCAGTTCTGTCTGTGCACAAGCCATATGCTTCAAAGTCACAGTGGGAAAGGAAATGTCCTTCAGGGGTATTATGAGCATTCCCCCAAGGAAAAATGTTGTCCTCGTCAGTTAGCATCCAAGTTAGGACTAAGTGCCTTAAATCTTCTCTCTAGTTTAGAAACAATCAAAGCCTTTTCTCTCAGCCTCCTCTTAATCTTGCCTCTAGGGGCCTCCCAGTAACCTGTTCTTCTAGGCTTTTGGAAGATGAACCCAGGCACAGAGGATGACAACGAATTGTACCTCGGCATGCACAAATTGCGGGCAGCAATCAGCAAACATTAGGATGCACTGGCCCATCTGTGTGTTGGAGGTGAGATGCTGGCACCAGAGGGTCCAGAAGGGAGAAATAGGCTCAGCTAAGGGGCCTGTCACCAGGCAGCTGGCACTTAAAATTCTGCACATACCAGCTGGATTTGGTACTGGTTCAACACAGCATGGGTAGGAAGACTTCAGAATTGATGCCTACAGGACCCCCAGTGTTCATTTCACAGAATTACTTTACACATGCTGCAGAATGACAGGTAAGGTCACCTGGGGGATTGTCCAAGGGAGAGTCAAGGCAAGAGAGAACCTTCAGCGACACCCACCTTCCACTATACTACAGTCAAGAGGAATCAATAAAGCTCTAGCTACTGGTAGAAGCTCAAAGCAGTCATGGTAAGCCTTCTAAAATATTTTCAGAAATTATGCAGTTGCCAAAATCCTCTTAAGGCAGAAAAGCTTACAATGGCCTCATTCACAGTTCATTTCCCACCTCTCAGAATACATTTTAGTTAATGGTAAGAGTAGCAGGTTCCAATCTCCAGTGAATGTAAGAATTGGGCCAAGCCTGAGGGGTATGAGAAGTGAGGGAGAGGAGAAACCTTAATGCTTTTCTCGCCCATGTTCCTTTCACCCTAAAGTAGCTTAAAATTGAAAAAGAAAAACAAAAGTGACAACAAAAGTCTAGCTTATTTTGGAACCTCACAGAAAAAGATTCCCAAAGGAAGAAATCTTTCCAGGCGAAATCAGGGAATTGGAACATCTCACCTCACTTCCCACACCCCCACCCCCTGGTTTTCTATGAAAGGATACATTTGCTGTCTGCACAAGAACAGCTATTTGGTAAGCTAACAGTTAAATCACAAAGATAAAATGTTAACCTCCTTTAAAAATTCTCCTTGAATACAGTGGAGGAGGGAGAAGCATTCTGGCTTCAGAAAGAGGAACGTGATGGATGGGTTAAAAATCCATGGACATTTTCCTTGTAAATGTGTTTTAGGGTGTCAGTCCTACAAGGTAGGACAGGGATGAAGTATTTTTGTCAGTGTGGTAATGTTGCACTGACTGAAATATAAGTCATGGTTGGGGAGCTCCTGTAGAATCCCCTGTGAGCTCCAAGTTCGTAAGCCCTGCTGCCCTCTGGCTGAGCCCGGAGGTTCAGCACTGGCTCTTGACAACCTGTCTGCCAACAAGAGGCGAACAGCCTCGGGTTATCAGTCTGAGTGCCGATGGCCAGTTTTGCAAGGCCCGCCCAGTGCTACTTGTTCAGACAACATCTTCAGAGGTGTCCCATGAGAGAAGATGTGCTTTTTCTAAGGTATGTGATGTGTGTGTACATAGTACCCCTGAGCCTAATCATTGACAACCTGATGATCAGAGATGGGACCAGTGATTTTTACACAGCTTGAAATAAGTTGTTAAAAGAATGACTTGGATTTTCATGCAGGTAAGTTTCAATCATTTAACCCTGACCTACATATTTAGCCATTGCATTCTCTAAACTAAAAATGTATCAAGAACTATGAAAGAAAAAAATATGAAGGGCAAAAGGCAGCAGAAAATGAAACAGATGTGATCAAGGCAATTCCCATCCTCAGTAATTTTTCAACCTCACCTGAATCCTAAACCCTGACCTAGACCAATGCAAGGGTATCATTGGCTCCACAAGTTAGCCTTTTGCTTACCAAATGCCCCAGGAAACTCTCAATGGCATTCCGAGTTTATTTAACATCTAAGCGCCTCAACACTTTTCCAGTTAAACTAGCCTACTTCAGGTAAATGGGGGTGCCTTCTTTAACATGGGGATCACAGACTGGTAGATTGGCAAGGCCACTGAATCCTTCCTTGCATCAAATTCACAAATACCTTCCACAGCTCACAGAAGCAATAGTTAACTAACCCCTGACTGGAAACTCCCAGAGGTAGAAAATTTACTGCCTAAGAAGGCCCTTGTTCCACACCCAGGAACCAAAGGTTCTAGAAAGTTTAACCTTGAGCACAAATATATTTGCTCTCTGAAAGGTCCACTTATAGTTTTCACTGTGGCCATCTGAAGCAACTCAGGGTGGATCTGGTCTCCCTTTCTGTCCTGAGATCTACCACATAGATGAAGATAATTACCAACCATCTTCTAAATCCTCTGTAAGCCTAAAGAAACTCCTGGTTTTTCCATATGCCCATGTGCTAGTACACCACGATGTCTCTAATATGTGGCTTGTCACTTCGCCCTATGTTTGTCACTATTATTGCAAATCTAAGCTTTGGTTCCGGCCCCCCTGGATTTCATGTACTGAAGGACCCCGTAGGAGAGGGGCACAAGCTCACCAGTCAAAATCAGCCTCAGTGCAGACACAGGGCTCAGATTCCATCGCTCCTGCGTATTTTCCTTGCATACATTTCCGCTCTGATTTTCGCTTCTTGTATATCCTTTTTGCTCCCATGATGCATGCTTCCCCCTGGAAAGAGACAAGAATGTCATGCACTTGGGTACAGCACTGGGAGCTTCACTGTTCCACCATCAGGCAGTTCAGGGAGATGTCCCCAAATCTAGTGCAATCTGGACTTTGGTGATCTGCTCTGTGCTGATGGCTTTCGGTTGTAATGTCCATGGACCTAGTATGGAGCGTGACTCATAAGGCAATCTGAAGAAGCACCGAGGGTATGTCTAAACATGCCCTTGACTCCTCAGGGGTTCAGCAAAGCTTTCCTTGGCAGGGTGTTAGGCACAGAGCTGTGAGGGACACACAGAAAACTAAGACTCGGCCCTACAACAAGTGTATTGCCAAGACATCTGTGATAATTAAGTTCAATCCTCCCATAGGAGAAGATTCATATACTTGGTCATTTATGAGCATATGGAAGGAAAGCATTGCTAAGAAATATAAAGATCCATTTTGCCCCAATTTATGATGCTTCTGCCCACATAACTTTTTTATATTCATGTATCAGACAAGCAAGATAACTAAATTCAGTGTTTCTCTGCAAAATAAATGAAAGCTTTGAACATCACAATGCTTCTGCCTCCCAAAGGGGAAAATAACAGCCACGTAAATGAGTGATAATTTATTGAGTCTCTGAAGAGAGTGGGTGATTCGGCTGATGCAGCGCACACTGTCAAACGTAGCTCTCTTTACATGTCAGGACAGAGTTTTGTCTAAGACCATCACCTGTCTTTCTTGAGCAAGCTCACCTTCAGCAGCTCCATCCCACACCTGCATGTATGTGTTTCACCTAGGCTAGGTTTGGGACAAATGATGTGTTGCTGCCTGAATACAGCAATGGCTTTGTAGCCAGACCCTCTGCCGTGTAATTTGACAGACCTGCAGGATGGCTTCTGGCTTGGGGAAATCCAAGGAGAGAGGCTTTCACACAAGCATTTGGTTATGAGCTGAACAGTTGAGGGGCCAGGAGGAAGGGAAGTTCCCTACTTATCATTCTGCATTCCTGTACCACGAGTATCTTGAAAGAGGTGAAAAGCACTACTTAATCCCAGGGAGTCACAGCAGTGGGGAGACAGGGCATTCTTAGCGCTGCTCACAGAGCATCGTTTTGTTTTGTTTCTGTTTCCATCACCGGATCCTTTGCTCACCCCTGCCTCCACTCTGCCACCATACGATGTGCTCAGATAAATTATGTGTAGATCCCCATGCTGACTTGCTATTTCATTTTAAGTTGTTAGTCTAAGCCAAGCACATTTGAATTTTATCTCATTATATCTTAGTACAATAAAAACAGAAATTACTTCCCAAGAAGCTGTAAAATGTAGAGTTTGTTCACTGCTGCGGAACACAGAACACTAGACGAGCATGTGGGCTTAGAGAGCCCCAATTCCTACACTTGAGTGGCTTGCTTTCCCCCGACACACCCCATGCCCCTTGCTCAGCACTCAGTCTCTGCCCTCTGCCTCCTACCTGGCTGTGCAGCTGCCAAGGTCTGTAGTCCTCCTCTGCACACCGTCTATCGAAAATGGACTTGTAGTCCACTTTGACTAGCTGCCATTCAGAGCGGTGGCTGAAGTGTCCAAACACTCTACAGAGTTCATAATGATAAAAAAAATCGCAATAGTAACAATGCCAACAGTTGTAACAGCAGCTAGTATTTGCTGAGTGTTTACTATACGCTTAGCATAATGCTACGCACGTTACATTGATTATATCATTTAATCCTCAAAACACATTTATGAAGAGGGTTCCTGTTATTGGCTCCACGTGACATAGGGGCAACTTGAGGGTCAAAGAATTCTATTAATTGCAAAAACCAATGTCAAATCACTAAAGAATGGATAGCGTCAGAACCCAAGATGTTTGACTTAAAAAGACCACTTCTATATATTATAACACTGAATGATTAACAAAAAAAAAATCAATCAATCACTAATAGACAAAATAATCACACATGCTGCATTCTGCATGGTCCAAAATTATACTTCTAGGTTCTCTAGCTAATGTACATGGTTTCCATGGTTTCCAGGCTATTTTATTTTCCCGCCAGTCGCTAGGGAAAATGGGCAGCAGGGCCAAGTGGTCACAACTGTTTCCTACACTGTGCGTTCCACTCTCCTTACTGAAAAAGACTCAGATATTAATGAGGTGTCTGAATCACTAACTGTAGATAAGGATCAAAGCCACAAAGCAGCCTTTTTATTCAGGTTTTTTAGCTGTGTTTTGTAAATATAAACATTAAGCGCAGACAAATTACAAAATAAACGGCTAATCTAGCTGTGCTTACCATGGCTTACAGTGTAGCTATTAGGCATATTAAATGTTTGTTGATCTTTTCTATCATTAAACATAAAATACACAGGAGGGAAGACAAATTTTGAAAATGTACTAACTATTCACTTTGATTTTTTATGTTTCCACGGATAACAGGATCAACTACTTCAATACCTTCCCTCCGTTTTCCATGTCCAATTTTCTAGGGGGAGGGAAGAGCGCAATTTCATATTTCACATTCAGAGCCGACGTTTTGAACCCCATAGGCAGGCAAGTCATTAATCAAGTCTTTCACAAGTTAATGATCATCTCTTTCCAGACAAGAATGAGAGCAAATGCAATTTCACAAGAACAGATTGTTCTCAGGGTCTCCCTAATTTGCCTCACAATTGGGTTAGGGAAAGAGCCAGGGAAAAGCAGAAGCCTGTGTGGGGTTTTGCTCAAGCTCTGTGTGTTCTGCCTTAAAGTGAAGCCATTCCTACACGCCTGTGATTTTCTACATGTCGGGTTTGTTTCTTATTGAAGTGTGAAATGTATAGCTTTATTTTCTATTGCAATAATCTCTTCCAATTTCTCTCAGGCTTTTTCAGTAGAGGAAGAAAGAAGACAAGAAAAATGGCCACCAACATTTTTCTTTCCTCTTGGCTGGGGAACCGTGAAATCGGATGTACTTGGCTTTGCTGGAAACTCCAAACCCAATAGTAGCAGAGTGAACAAACTTAGCCATAAAACATGTTTCTGGATGAATAACACTAGAAGGCAGCATTGATTTCCACTTACGTCATGATTAGAGTCTCTTCCCCAGGCTCACCCAGAACCCCATCCACAAAAAGTGGAATAGATGTGAAACTGTATTTGCTCCAAGATCTCCCTTCATCAAAACTCAACCTAATTACAGAAAAAAATAACAGTCATCAGATCACAGAAGGAAAAAATAATCCTTTCAAAGGAAAGATACCATCAACCAGGAGAGCATACATTTTAAAGGTACCCAAGGCACTGTCAAAATAAGCCTTGAATAAATGTTCTTAATTTCATCAGAAGATAGAAATACAGTCAGCCAAGCAATTTGGGACCCAGGTGTGTTATAACATTGACAAGGGGAAAGCTGCATGAAACGAGAATAATAATGAGCCTTTAACAGAATTTGTTTTGAAATTTTGATATTTTATTAGATCTTAGATCTCAGTGTGACTCTCTCCAAAATCACACTCTAGCAGGAAGCCTTACAGGTGATTCTGAAGAGCAATGGCTTCAGGGGACCTACTTGGATGGACTTGAGCTAGCCACCTCCAAGTGATTAGAGACTTAGCAGAATCCCACGCACACTCTTATAAATCCTGGTTGACTCGCTGAGTGAAGGAATGGGGGCAGAAGGACAGATTCTAGAGCACGAGAAGATAGAAGTCTGCGACTCTGAGGGTCACAGCGGATGTTTCCTCTGCTCTGCCCTTTTCTGTGGATGCATTCCCCCAGGCTAAACCTCTGTTTTTCTCACTTCTGCAGCTTTCCCTCCGGTCACCAAAGTAACTAACAGTGAAGGGAAAATCAGACTTTTGACTTCTAACAAGCTCGCATGTGGAGAGAGTCATTTTCAAAAACGCACATGAAGGGAATCTATTAGAAACCCCTCTGGAAGTTAGGCCTTGCATGTCCATCTGTGGAAGACCAACAGGGAGAGCTGCTGAATGACACCACCAAGCAGGAAACTAAGGAAGTACAATCAGGAACAGAAGTGTTGTGATCTCTCTGTAGAACACATCCATTCCAGGGGCTGTTATTTGGGAAAGGTGACTGTAAGAAGTTAAACCACTTAGAGATTATATCATTCTACCTATGATGGTTCTGAAAGAACCAGGCTCTGGGGAGGGTATCATCACATTAAAAAACTATAGTGCAATTCCTCTTTCAGGGGCGGAATTTACTCTCATTCTCTCTCTCCCTTACCCTCCATCCCTTCCTCCTTCCCTCCTTCTCTCACGATCCCCTTTCTTCCTCCTGCAGGTAACACTCTTATTTTAATGGAGCAAAGGTATCAGTGATGTTCTAGTAGACATTGACATTTTACAGCAAACGTGGTCACAATCTAATAGCCTGACTGCTAGTCTTAGTAGTGAGGAACCACCGGGTGCGTGACTCGTGGGTAACAGGTGCCTTTACCAGAGATGCCGGATTGGGAGAGATGTGTGCTTCATAGCAACCAGGACTCCGCCTTGATCCAGATACAGCACACTGTGCTCTTCTTCAAAGATCTGGAAGTGGAAACAACATCTACATGGACACACATCCAAGGCCCCGCACACCCAGAGTTCAGAGAATTCATCTTCAGATGCGGAGGAAAAAAAGTGCCTCCTGCGACTGAATGAGGTTCCCCCCAATCCTTGGGAAGACACAGTTGTGAGCAATGCTTTCGAAAGTGGGCTACAGGTACCACTGGAATTGCAGAAAATTTTCAGTGCACCACAAAGCAAATTTAAAGAATTAATAGGTACGTATTTATGTTTGTATACCTGTCTTTTTGTGGCATGTTCTATTTATTCCCATTTACAATGATGTCAGAATACTGGATAACCATCATATTGGGTAACATTTGAAGATGGAAGAAACTTGAGAGATACTTTGCTCTCACATTCTCACGGTTACAGATGAGACCACTAAAGTTCAGAGAGATGTGGAGACTTGCCCAAGGCCATGTATGTAATGACCGACAGAGCTGGGGTTTGCAGCGGTTCAGTGACCCTTCCGGATATAGTGATTTCAAAATTTCCGAGTGCTCTAGGAAAACGTGTTCCTGTTTAATGAAAAGATTCTCTACCAAGTCATGGAGTAGCTCTGATAAAAATGGAACCATCATCTTTAGGTACATATATCACTGGATCTTTCTCTAAATGTGGAGAAACAACGTTAAGTTAAATGGAGAAAGGATGGAAACAATTTCTAAGTCCTCTGTGTACATGATGCACATTCTCATGGTCACACCATTAGTGCAGCCTTGTCTGTAGTTACACTATAGACCTGTGTAATGCCTTTTCCCTTTGTTTACTTCTTGTACTCGAGATATATCCTATCCCAGGACTACAGAAGCAGAGACTTCTGTTGTTTTGTTTGGGGTGCTGGAAGGACAAAAATAGGATTCTGGCTCTCTAACTATTCTCCAGAGTAAGCTTGATAGTCCATATTCTTAAATACCTCCGAGATCAACAGCCCTGAGGCTTTTTGGCAAATTTCTTGCTTGCCCTGCCCTTCTTGATACACGTGCATCCCAGTGAGGACTTGTGGGGTGTCTGGGGTTAGGAAATAGCAATTGGACCAGAGCACAGAGATCTCTGTCTAAAATGTATAGCAGAGTATTCTCATTGCTGGGTGATTACCTGCACATTAGATTTCAATTTACGTGCAAGTTATTGTACGATAATTAAATGTCAGTGGGTTATTAAAACATATTTATTGAAGGGTAACGACCACGCATTAGGTGCATCGCGTGTTATGATTGCTAAACCTCATTAAATGCCTGTTTTATAAGCTATGGGTATCTAATTTTCATTCAGTAGAAAGAAAGGAAGCATTTAAGCTAAACACATTCATTTAAAGTGATTCCATTTCTGCTTTCCCGAGCATATGCCCCGTGATGGTTATTACTCTGTCTTTTGCACATGAGATTTAAACATCTCAGAACACCACCTGGGTAATGGCTATTTCTACATCACTGCATTGCTCTCCATTCTGACTTGAAGGCAAGGGGAATTTATGGCGATAACTCAGCATTAGGCATATAATCTACCTCTCAGGCGCCATGTTCCCTATGTTGATAAACTCTTAGGGATTCTGTTTTTCTTTTATGGTAAAAATTCAGTCAGATCTATTTTGGTTTCATTGTCACTTATAAATTGTATTACATATAGGCTCTGAATATGGGTCATTTTTATTGAACGGCCAAAAAAAAAATCAAATTGCAAAAAGATTCGCTAACCCCAAAGACTTATTTAAGACTAGATAAATGCATTGGCGAGCTTTAGGATTTATATGTAGTTGAATAAGTTGTTCTGTGTAGTAGAGTAAGTTCCCAGAATTGAATCCAGCTGGGCAAGTTTAATGTCATTTAAACTTCGGCAACTTGATCCGGAATACCTTCTTACCTGTCTCCAAGTGTTCCCTGCATCTGAAGACACAAACATGCTGATGTCGCTGTCTGACAATTCAGAACCTATGTTCCCTAGAAAGAGCACATCACCATTAGTGAAAGGAACCTTCTGCACAAGCTAACCATGAGCTACACTGGCAGTTGGCATTACTTGAGATTGCTTTAGATTGCAGGCACATCTGAGCAGAGTTTTCAGCATACTTGCTTCAGGGTCAATGGTTTCAAGACCATTCAAAAATATCTTTAGGTTGCTTGTTGAGTTCCAAGCAGAGATATCCAGCTTACCTGATGCCACTATGATGCTGGGGGCTGTATCTCGGCTGGCAATGATCCCTGATGTGTAGGGGTTCTCAGAGACCTTCAGGTGAAGGTGTAGTGAGCAATAAGGCTGAGAAGAGGAAAAATGAGTGTCACAAAAGCACACAATCCAAAAAGTCATTTCAATCTCATGTTCCAAGCATCTATCTCATCATCAGACCGTCTCATCTATCCTAGCCTTCATGTACCCTTCCATTCACCCATCTTTCATGTCACAAATATCTGGTCTGGTGTAAACTAAGCATAAGACAGCTGCCAGGCTGGTGAAGGAGGGCATCTTCACTGTCAGTCTAACTGACTGCCTGAATTGTATTCAGGCACTCACCAAACATGTTAGCAATGTTATCTGCAGAAGAGCAGGTATAGCTTATTAAAGAGTTCCATCAACTCAAATTTGGTTTGACTCTCATCGAGTGTAAAAGTGAAGATATTTCTAATGACTAACATAAAGAGAAATATTTTAACAGCCATAAGATCAGTATGGACAAAATATGAGATTCTAGAGGGTGACCAGATGATGTCTGACTTTGGATCAGGAAAGGCTTCAAGGAGAAAACCATGCCTTAGGCACAGATGGGTAGGTTATGACCTGTATATGATATGTTGAGGAGGGTAAAGGACATTTCAGGCCTGAGTAATACAAATAACAAAGACAAAAAGCAGAAGAGTTGTTATGATATAGTATGTAGTCAATAAGTTGGAGAAGGGGAAATGAGATATGAAGTCAGGAAAGAAGGTTTGGCGAGGCTGGGGAGCTTCGAAGAAGTCAGCTGGCTTCTCTTAGCCCCTTCCATTTAAGACCTTGGTCTCAGTTGTCCAGAAGAAGATGTATGACATGTGGAACTGTCCAAACATCCACCAGATAATTGGCAGTGTCTGTGTCAGGTTATTACCAGAATCAGTTTTATTCAATAGAAAAGTCACACTTGTAGGCAAAATGTACAAGAAATAGCAATTCAATGAAAATTTAAGGGATTTGTTTATTTGTGTGTAAAAATCTTGATCAAATTTTCTGATTAATATATCAACAGTTTTCAAAAACACGATAAATCTTATATGAGTTCCATTTAAAATAGTTCTTGTACCAAGTTGTCAAAAACTACATGTTTGTGTCTGAACCCACATTTCTTTTCATTGCTCAGGAAGATTGCTTTCTAATCTTATCGACTTGAGTTTTTGGAATCACCAGTGTATCTCTGTTATTACTTTTAGTCTGCTCTGTAAGTCTGAACCAACAGATATTCAGAGAGCTAGAGATGCAGTGATTAAATTTATATAAGATAGAGTAAAATGACAAACTAAAAATGAAACTCAGGAATAAAAGCAGCCAAAATACTGGTGAAATAAAACAGTGGATCACAATGGAGTCTTTTCCTCACTGCCACTAGAGACAGCAAACTCTCAAGGAATAAGGGTAGCAATATATTATTGCTTTTACATGGACATTTCATGTAAAGCTTTCAAAAAAGGAATTTTTACTTTATAATGTTCCAAAAGGGTAAATAAGACTGCCTTCTATGAGAAGAAATATTCAGACCCAAACACTCAGCTTCCTTTTATTCAAGAAGAAGACTAGAATGGATATGCTATGCTGTAGAGGTCCCAGGACAGCCCTGCACAGTTCCCAGAGGCTAAGACAGGACAAAGCAGGGGAGTCAAACCATTTTTCCATGGAAGTCTTCCTGACAACTGCACCTGATCAAGATCTCCCCTTCTCTGATCTACAACAGCTTATTTTACTATGCGCAATCCTCATTGTCTATCCAAGGTATATATGGTTTTATCCCCTAAAAGATGTGCTCTACAAATAAAGAGACAATGTCAAGCACTACTTTGCATCTTCTGTGGAACTTAGCCTAAAATCGAAAAAGACAGTCAATAAAAGTTTGAAATAACAAGCAATGCTTTCATGTTAGGAAATGAAAGACATGGCTGTTTCACTCAGAACAATGCCAGCAGTACATGAACTTTTTTGTAAACCACAGAGTAATGTGAGTTATCTCTTAGGCATTGGAATTGCATCACTCCTTGGGAATTTTGCGTAGACATATGGGTTGAATGGAGGACCTTTGTAGCACCCAACAGGGCAGGGCATCCCTGGACAAGGGAGCAACCCAGATTGCAAGTTTGAACTGCCACTTGCCACAAACTTCATCTCTCAACAGTCTGGAAGACTGTGTAACTCAGTCACCACCTGACCCAAGAGTTATTTGATATGGGAACATGCCATTACAAAGGAAAGAAGGCGTTTCCAATTGACTATCTCTGCACTGCTCGGTTGCTAAGGCTTTCAAAGCCCAAGGTAAGTTAATCTGAGAAGAAAAGACACCAGTTCATGCAATAGCAGGAGCATTAGAAATGATCTTTTTGGTACACTTTTTTCCTCTATGCTCACATTTGTAGTACTGGATTGCCCCCAGCTGGTACAAGGAGAATATTCTGTGGCTTTACATTTTTTTTCAAGGAAGTTATATAATCTATCTTCATCAATGTTCCATGAAAAACAATGTTAAGTGATTCATCTTCACTTTTTTTCATTTAAACTTTTGTACCTGATCAGTTTTAAACATTTGTCAAGGTTCAGTCACCAAAACTTAATGGAGAAGTTTATCATAATGGTGGTCAAGCCACAGCAACATCCTGAGGGACAGAACAAGGCTTTGCAATTCTTCTCTATGTTTTCCCCAGGAAGGGGGCACTCTGTCCACTTCTCTCTTTTTTCCTGTCTTCCTTCCAGCCTTCTTTTCTCCTATTATTAATCATGTACTCACTATGTGAGTATCTTTCCAATTCTCAGAGTTATCTCCAATTCAGTACAGTCAAAATACTGCTTGTCCCAAAGGTACTTCTCTATTTTTCTTATTTTCCCACAGTTGGAAAATATAGGACTGTACACTGGAACCACCATGACCTAGGAGGGACCAGCATACATGTTTGGAAGCTGCCCTTCATACATCCTTACATAGTCACAAGGGGGGAATATCATCAATCAGTCAATTCTAGAAGCAACTAGATCCTTAGTCTTTACTCTTTTCAGGGTCAGATACAGAGTGTGAGGCCCTGATGCAAATGAAGGACTCTACCTAGAAAAAGTACACGAGGGCAAAGTGCACACAGAGTTTCGAACTCAATTTCAGGGAGTACATGAATTCCTGAAGTCCATGGTGGACTCCTAGGTTCCAATGTCTTTTATTTTGCCTTATTCTTTGATTTCTTATTTTAAACAACAAAACCCTTTGGCCATTGAAAGCATTCAGTTTTATTGATCCATTTACAAGCCACTGTCCTCCCAGCACTGTGAATGGCCAATAGAGAATTACTAAATGATAGAAGACATTTCCCCACCTTGGAATAAATGAACTAAGAAACTGTTAGATTACTTGAGAGTCAACCAACTTCTCATTTCACTTTCTCCTTTCCCCCAACTTCTGTACAAATAGCCTTTAGCTCTCATCTTCATGGTACCATTATACATAGGAATCCCAATCTGAGTATTCTCCTGAGAAGACAGAGGTTTCATAAATAATAAAGCAGCAGGTAAATTCCCAAATAATAGCCCCCAAATCCACTCCCCTAGACACATTGTCTCTGATCTCAAGCTGGAGCTCTAAATCCATAGATCTTCGGTAAAGAGTCAACAGCAAAGAAGAGGGTGGCCCCTGGACTGACTGGCTGGATATGGGGCATTCAGCCCCACTTCAATCCAGCACAACATGCACAGTCAAGTGTGCAAAGGAGCAGAAACAGTCAAGAATCTCCTGAGGTAGCTGACTGCTTAGCTCCAACAGAAAATGGCCAACTGCAACCATAAAGAAATCACAGCCTCTCTCCATGAAACACTATGCTTCCCCTAAGGGCCCAAGGATTTGTCACAGGCTCAGCTCACATCTTGCCTCTCCACAGCCCAAGCCTAAGGCTTTGGAGGCAGGTGGACTGGGATCTGTAATGCCCCATCTAATTGTACAATGCTGTCTTCAGAGGAAAGAAATCCCAGTTGAGCCCTCCAGGCAATCAGTCTAAAAGTCCTAAAAATACAGCCCCAAATTACCCTGGATGTCTTATTTCTACAGAATACATTTTACCAGGAACATTCCTT
Source organism: Macrotus californicus (assembly GCA_007922815.1). Classification (NCBI taxonomy): domain Eukaryota; kingdom Metazoa; phylum Chordata; class Mammalia; order Chiroptera; family Phyllostomidae; genus Macrotus; species Macrotus californicus. Next base: position 29,254 of record VMDR010003619.1, read on the forward strand.
TTGGGGCCGTAATTCTGAACTTGTCCCACATTTGTAACAGCCCTGCTGGAAAATCTCTTTTCTAATCACTAGGTTGTGCTTTTGGTGACACTGTCACTTTCCAAGTACTCAACATTTAAAATCGCTTTTTATCTCCTCTCTGCCATCAGCTCCCAAGCCGAGAGAAGATTTTTACAGTCTGGGTCTCCCGTAGCTCAAAGATTTTCTTTCTTATTTTGTGCCTTTGGCAGATTTTGATAAAGTGATTTTGGACTCTCCTCCCTACTCCCTTTATCATTTCCCCTCCTCACCCTGCTTCCTGTTTTGTAAAACTCAGATTGAAACCACATTAAACAACAGGGTTAATGAGGGAGGTAGGCACAAAGACTCCCAGGTATTGTACATCCACATCCTATTAATTCATCTTTATCTTAATGAGCTTACTGATATTGTGGACTTCAGGGTCCACTTGAGCCCAGGTGCTTCAGGAGGTGGCTATTATGACAAATCCTTCAGTATGACTGTCAGTGGCAAGGAAAGGCTTCCACTGAAGTCTGAATGTAAAACTCAAACAACACCTGTCAATGGAGTACCTGCTTCAAACGAACAGAACACTCATGACGACAACCCCTGTGTCGGGCAACTTCATTGTGACAGGTGTGATTCTTGAGCTGATTGTTTGGAGTGGCCACAAAGGTAGCCACAGTCGCTCTGCCCAGGAAGCTCATGTGTTATGTTAGCAGAGAACATGGACAAACGCATGGGCTGACTTCAAAGGATGAAAAGGGTCACGAATAAAAAGGAGCTGGGACCAGCGCAACTTCAGAAACAGTTCCAGTGAGCTCTCTGAATTAAGTGGTCAAGGATCTGAATTTTAAGAAGCAGCCAGACTAGGAAAAGGGCATTCATGTCAAATGCAAAGAGCCTAAGACAGAAGTGAGCATGGTCAGTTAATGGTATGGAAACACCACCCTCCCCTACCATGGTTTATATGTAAGGAAGAGGCGAGAGGCTGAAGACCAGGCAGAAGAAGTACACAGAGAGCAGACCATATGGGACCTTGCAGACTATGGTAGAGCACTTGGAGTTTATTTGACCTGCATTAGTCATCAGAAGGTTTAAGTAAAAGAGGAGTGTGATCTGAATTTTTCAAACTCAAGTTGATGCCCTTCATACAAAATTTTAGAAGGAACTTGACAGTAGAGGGAAGCAGGTCAGTGTTGTCTAGGGTCAGAGGTTTGGAGAGTGAGTGCAAAGTGGAACGAAGGAAATTTTGGACACGAGGAAAACTTTTATTTTGACTGTGGTAGGGGTTACATGGGTGTAGACATTTGTCAAGATTCATCAAACTACACTCTGAAAATGGGCACTTTTTATGTTTGTATGTTTTACCTCAATAAAGCTGAGTTTAAACAAAACAAAGGTTGCATTGGCTGCTGTGTGGAGAAGACACTGCCAGGTCGCGACAGGAGGAGAGGTTAGGATCCTGTCACCATAGGGAAAGTGAGAAATGGTGGTGGCTTGTATTAGGGTGGTCCCAGCATTTAAATTTTGGAGGCACAGCACTAAAAACTCCTAACACTGGGCTGGTGTTGGAGCAGGGAAAACCTTGCTAAGTGCCCTGTGTAAGAGGCATTTCTAATGGCTTATTTATGGTACTGGGAACCCAGGAAGTCTCTTTATAGGATATGGCTAATTCTCTCATGGATGACATTTAATCTCCAAAGTGCACAAAAGGATGGAGGACCACACTAAGGCAACGGTGCATGCCATGCACCTTGGGAAATATATCATGGTGTGCTCCAACTTGAAACAGATAAACTAGGAAGGTGGCCATGTTTTTTAAAAAAATGCCACTGAACTATGCCTTGCATTGAGAAGGTATTCGGTAATAACTGACATTTACTTTCTCTGTCATTGGCTTTGTGCACTCACCCTAACAACTGGCTTTCCCCTGTGAGTTGCCAGTAATAAGGATAGAAGCTGAGTGGGAGGCTGCATTGCAGGCAGTTTCCCTGATGCACAGTGACAAGTGTGATATCCTCTGCTACTAATAAGGTCAAGCTATGGCTGCTGGCATCTTCTCGGGTAGGAGGGTGACCTGCCTATAGCTGTTTGAGATAAACCTGCAAAGGGACTGTTCAGACTTCATGGGACAGAGGAAAGCCAGCTGAGTGTGGATAACATTCAAGTAAGAATTGTATGATGACTGTGGATCCTGATACAGATGCACACACTCCAAGCCCTTCCTAAAACTAAGAGGTCTTTCTTCCATCTTAACACCCTGGCCTCTCCGTTTTGTGAATATAAATAAACCTTCTGAGTTGTTTTAAAGAAATTAGCATTTAATTATACTTTGTTTTTCAATTAAATCGCTTCTTCCCCTCCTCTTCATTTGCTCCGTATCCATTCATGTGTGAAGTATAGGGCAGATACCAGAACCACTAGGAGGAATAAGATGTAACCCTATAATCTTTCATTTATTAATCTAATCTCTTTCAAGTGTACTGCAAACTCCTTGAAGGCAAGATCCATTTTTAAGCCCTCTCTCAGACGCTAACATATAATTGAATATATAAATAAGCTCATGCTGATCTACTTATTCCCCAAATGTTAGATAATAAAAACAGAGTCATACTGCAAAGCAGGGGTCAGCAAACACTTTCTAGAAGGACCAGATAATAAATATCTTAGACTTGGTGGACCATATGGTCCCTGACATGACTACTCAGTTCAGCCAAAGAAGCCATAGACAATGTATAAGCGAATAAGCATGACTGCTTTGCAATGAAGTTTTAGTTAGAAAAACAAGTGGCGGGCCATAGTTGCTCCACAGGCCACTGTTTACCCATACCAGCTTTATAGCATGTGACATATGAATACAACATACCATAAAGACTACCAATCAAAGCTTCAATCAGTAGTTCTTACCCTCGTTTGAGGCATAAAGTGCTCTGAAAATATGGATAAACGTCTCCTTTAGAAAACACAACTACACAACGGCACATAAAGTTCACCAATTCTATAGCTGGATGTATGTGCCATTTGATCTGTAACAGGTTATTCATAGGAAATTAAAGACATATCTCCCCACCATGATGGAAACTGTTCTAGTATCCCTTAAACTGCAATGCGAGGTCCTCGTCATAATTTGGGCCACAGATGAACATCCTCAGAAGTGAGGGAGAAACTCTGATTTTCCCCTCTCTCTGGTCCATCACAAAAGGCGGCACTGTGACTCTTCAGCACGCTGCCTTCATGCCCTTCCCTGTCCCCTTTTGTTCAGCCACTAAGCGAGGAGTCCTGGAAGCATTTCCATCTGCCTGTTTTAACGCCTAGTTTTCCAGCCCTTGCTGTTTGGGGCATTCTGCCCCAGCCTGAAGACTCACCAGTAAGCAGTGCACAGGGTCCCCTCTCAAATCCGTGTCTGGTGCCTGCAGCAGACGCCAGTCTCTGCCTTTGTTATACGTGATGAATGTCTTCACTTGGTTGTCAATCTTCTTGTTAGCCAAGAACATTCCCTTTATCCCTGCTACCTGGGAAAAATTGACATGGCTGAAAAATACATCAATTTGAGAAGGGATATATTTGCTTACTTAAAAACAAAAGCAGATTGACAGATTCAGTTGTGAGCACTTGTCTTGGAGGAAGAGAGAGGGAGAGAGGATGGGAGTGGGGGATGGTGATTAAGTAGAATGACTCCCTGGGCAGTGGGAAAGCAGCAGATCTGGGCCCCTATGGTATTGGGGGGCCAGAATGCAAGTTTGATAGAGAATTTTTAGTTCTCCTCGGGTAGGTTGGTAGTAGCTTGCTGTTGCCTAGAGATAGACTTTGGTGCTTTCAATTTTGTTGCTTGGTAAATTCTTAATACATAGAGGCTACTTTTATTTTATGGTAGGTGTAGCACCTACAGTCTTAAATACCTTATTTCATTTAAACCTGGTAACAGTCCTCTTGGGTAAGTATCACTTACTCTCTTTTACAGATGAGGAAACTGATGCTCACTCAGGTTAACTGACTTGCCCAAGGTCACACAACCAAAGGAAACACTGGGCACATACCACCGTAAGTGGCTGACCTGGAATTTTAACCCACAACTCAATCTTCACAGCTCAGTAATTCAGGGGTGTCCACCCGTTCAGCATCTCTGCACCACACTGGAAGAAGAGTTGTCTTGGGCCACACATTGCGACACAAAGTCACAAAAAATTCTCATAAGGTTTTAAGCAAATTTATGAGTTTGTGTTGGGTTGCATTCACAACCATCCTGGGCGCATGCGGCCTGCGGGCCGCAGGTTGGACACCCTTTAAACCACCATGCTATCTACAGTCCTGGGCAATGAAAGAGGTCAGTTAAAGTTTCTGATCTGATTACCACTGTTTTTTTCTGTCTTTCTTTCCTTTCTGTAAAAGATTGCTCTATTAAGACACCAAAATACATTGAACAAAAGAGAACTGTTTTTAAATTGAAAAGAAGTAGTGATTTCCCTGAGTTCTTGAATAATTCCCTCCTCCATTCCCACAACACTGTTCTTCCCGCTATTGACAGTTCCTATTAATTATTTGGCTCTGAAAATATGACTGCCTTCTCTCTACTGTATGTCACAAAGAGGAACAATTGGGAAGTTGCCCAAACTGTGCTATAACAAATAATTAATTATGCATTATATTTGGGGGCGGGGTGGCTTGAGTTTATTAAACACATTTGTACATAATTTTACTCTGCTTGAAATTATGACAGCTCAGGAAAACTGGAGGGCGATGAGGAAAGGGTCTGAATACATCCAATTGTGCATTCCATCACTCCATGGTTTAAGCATGAGATTTACTTACCATCACCCATATCTGAGGACAAGGAAACAGAAACTTAGGTTAGCGCCTTTCTGGAGCACAGGCAGGGACAAAGTGAATGAGCTAGCAGGCATATTTGAACAATTTAATTTAACTCAGACCCTTTCAATTATCATGTAAAACTTTTTAGGCAGAAGAGTGAAACCATCGCATGGGTCCTTGCCATGAGCCGAGCACTATACCTGGCACTTTGCATGCGAAACCTTCAATATTCACTGCAAACCTGCACGACAGCTGTTATACCAACCGTACGGATGAGGAAACTGAGGTGCAAACAAAATATAATTGCTTAAGATAACAGAGAGCTAGGGTTTCCACCCAAACTGTCTGACTTCCTGTGCTCTTTCAGCAATGACAGCTATGGATCTGTCTATTCAAAGAGGATGGGCTTCAATCAATAGAAGACCCAGGGTTTGCCTTGCTTTTGACACATTCCAACCTCATTAGTTTGTACCTGCTGATTTGGCATCTGGGATAATTTAGAATTGGGCCAACTTTGTACACTTTTGGAAGACAAGTTTGTTAAGCAAATAAATGGCATAAAGGAGTTACTGGGAGGAATGCTTTGAACTGCTTAGGAAAACAAGCCTCATTTGGGGCAATCATTAGAAGCCAGCACAGTTTCTTACGCATTGTCAATCCTCAACAAATGTAGGAGATGTAAATTCCAGGGGCACTCAATCTCCCAACAATGGCAAGTTAATTACAGATAATTTTAGTTATTCACTCACTATACCAGCTCCAGAAGGACTACTCACCAGGGAAACCCATATCAGTTTTGCATATGTTCAAAAGGCTGTTGCATACTTAAATATGATTAAACTGCCAATTCTTTAAACATTAAGTTTCATAAATCAGAATTTTCCCAAAGTCACATACACATCTTCCCTGCACAGTGCACCCTTCCATGAGAAATGGCATGGTCTTACCAACCTGACACTCTAGGAGGTTACAGTAGGTAGAGAGGGAATGAAAATATTACCTCTTCCTGTAGTTTCATTGCCCATTTCCCTTTCTGCTCCCCCCCTCTTTTGGCCAGGGTGGTGGAAAAGGGTTCTGTGTGTTTAGGAGTTGATTCATTTGATTTGCAGAAGCGGTGACTTTATTGGTTCCCGACTGTTTGGCCTTATCAAAAGCCACTTGAGCAGAGAGCTGCACTTTGTAATTCATCTCTCACAGCTTGGCCTTCAGGTTTATCGGGAGGAATAAAAACTTGGCAGAACAGAGGGAATGTGTGACAAGAGGGGACAGAGCTGGAGAGGGTGTGCTTAGGGTCCTCTTGCAGCCAAGGCACTTAGTCTGTGAAAATCCCATTTGAGGTGTTTTTTTTTTATTGTTTGCTCCTTTGGACTTGCCTGCAAAGATAGTCACTCCAGCTCATAAGGTGTTTTTTTTGTTTTGTTTTGTTTTTGATTTTTTTCCCTACCATTTCTTGTTCCTTTTACTCTGAGCCTGAGAAGCCCATCTTTTGGTGAGCCTTGGTGCGCCCACATGCATGGGACACTTTCCTCCAGGGCTCTGGGGTGAAGTCTCATCAGATATTTCCCGGGGTTCTCTCCCTCTTACCGCAGGACTTTGGCTATCGAAGGAGCAGTATTAGTGCCAAAAATATGGGATATGTATAATTGTGTGTATGTGTGCACATGTGTGTTTATGAGTGTTTTTGAGTGCATGGAAGGTCTGGGGTTCCCCTGAGGATGAGAGGGCATGTTTTTGTTGTCAACCTCCCTCTGTATCCACAGCATGTGCCCAGTGGCAGGATGGAGTGGGGCTGAGGGATGAGACCAGGTGGGGAAAGTAACATTCCCCATGGAAGACACACCTTCATGTAGCCACACTTTCCGAAGCAGATATTCCTATGGGAATGACACATCTCACTGCAGGGTCTGTCTTCCTTTGGGGAAAGACCTGTGACCTTCTCTGTGTTTCTGAATTCTGTGCAGAGACACTGAATGTGTTGAGAGGCCACTTTTCTTCTTTTGCCTCTCATATGGGGACTTTTAAACCAGAAGTCTCAAAGGTAATCAGTGATTGTTTCTTATTCTCTGATATCCCATAAGCCATTTGGATTAGACTTTAAACGTAAAGTGTTATAGCTCAAACCTCAAGCCATCCACAAAGCACATCAACACATATACTGTGCTCCAGGATCATATCTTACTCTTTGATCATATAGGCTACTCCCCAGGCCCTTGGATCACATATCCTGACATTCTCTACCTATCCATTCCTCAAGGCCCAGTTCAATAAACCTTTTTCCAAAAACTGGCATCTCTTTCTTTCCTGAATGGCCCCAAAGTCTTTTGCTCTGTCTTCCAATTTGTCTCTGATATAGATAGCATCTACATCTTGGCTTTTAACAAGTCCATAAACTTCTTAAGGGCATCAGTCTTTCCAAAAACTTCCCTAGTACTCCCTACACTCCTTGAAACAAGTTAAATCATCATGACATCGCCTGTTCTCTCTCTATCATAATGTCCCACTCTAGTATAACTTGTGGATTGTCGTTCAAGTCACCATATTCCTTCATTAACATTAATGATAGAAAGGCCTGGTTTTGTGTTTAATAAAATAGGCAACCAGTCTTCTGCATTAGAAGATATGACCACAATAACTACCCAAGATTCACTGAGTACTTATGAAGTGTTAGGCATTCCATGAAAGGCTTTGTAAGCGTGAGCTCCTCAATCTGTGCATGCGCTCTAAGTGGTAGAGTCAGTGCTATCCTCATGGTACAGGTGAGAAAACCGAAGGTCATTCCCTAGAGAGCCCAGAACTGGACTCCCAGTGAGTCTGCCTAACTCTAGAGGCTACACACTTAACTGTACTATTTCCTCAAACTTCTCTCTCCCCCTAGAGCATTCTGAGAGAAGTAGCATCTATGGATATCATATTTACAGGAAGCTGCCTTTTATTCACTCAGTAATACATTTATTCTACAGTTGTTCAATAACTATTTTTGAGCTCCTACTCTTTATCATCTATTCTTACAAGTATTGAAGAGATAGCACCTAGTGTGTTTAAACAATGATACATTCATTCTACAGACCTTTTCTTGAGACTTAGAATTTGCTAGGTGCTGGGACTTGGATTTCTTTGGTGATTTAAAGGAGGAGCCCAGTTATCTCCTTTGCCTTTTGATATTTACCATGAGAGGGTCCTTTCCTCTCCCATCTTTCCCATGTTCTGTGTGGAGGCTAAGTTGGGAAGACCCCGGCACACAGTTGCTCTTGCTCATCTCTGCCTCTCATGTGGACTGGGAGATGACTCCACCCACTTTCTCTGACTCATGCAGTCATTACAAACCCAAACTGGCAAAATTTGAAGAAAATGAAAGATATGAATCAAAAACTGTGGCAAGAAAGACAGCATACTCATGAGCATGATTTCTTTGGGCTTTAGGGGGTAGGATATTTTTCTGTTCTAAAGAGAGGATGCCAGCCAGGAAAGACACATCCTCAGCAGGTACCAGGAATACCTCTGCAGTCACAGAACCCATTGTCAAAACAGCCTCCCTGTTCTTTCCTTCCCTGCTGCCTAGATCATGCAGCGCTCCTCTCCAAGGGAGACAAGAGTCTTCAATAACTAGATGAGACATTCTATGTCCTATAATAAATATGTCCTGGATAGGAGAGGTTATTTTCCTTCCCTACCCCCTATACTGGATTGTAAGAAGCAGTCTTTCCCTAAGAAATCAAGGTATTAGCTCCATCATCATAACAGGTGAGCTTTCTCTTTTAAAGAGAGCACACTTCTAACATGGAGAGGACACTGTGCATGTAACAAAACATGTACCATGTCTTTTTGACACTTGCTGTGGCTCACTCATGTATGCACACATTCTGGGCATTCTGAATTTGTTGGCCAGGTGGCTTCACTCCCAACATAAATCTTTCCAGTTGGCTGGGTGAACTGTCATTGTCCATTAAGCCAAAGTGCTCTTCATCATTATTAATTAATATTCACTTCCCAGAGGAGGAAAGATCTTGTCTAAAGCTGTCAGGTTCCCTCTCATCATCCACACCAGATGCATGCACGAGGAATCTCATGTCTCAGATACACTCGTCACATCTCTTTTGATCTGGCCACCATCAGGCATGCTGGCTTCTGTGACCCATCACACGTGGTGCCACTGGAGCACCACGTTCTTCAGGAATGACGGAATTTTAAGACACTTGTTTCTAGGCTCTTTTTACACAAACCCAACACTCCACAAAATTGGGGCCACATAATAACACTGAATTTAGCATGATTGCAGGCTCAGGACTTGGTTCAGAAGGTAGTGAACAGGTCCAGAGAAATCATCTGTTCATTCTGTTTGGGTTGGCTTTCCCAGACCATTTTGTTTTTTCAGTCTAACTTCTGGTATAGCTAAGTAAAGTCTAATACTAGTTACCCTGCCCTTCAGTGTTCCTCTGTCTTATAGCTCTTACTCAGCTACAATCCCATCCCAACTACTGATCCTTCCAGGGACACAAAACAATTTGTAGTTATGAGTTTGCATACTCTAGGCTTCCGAGGCTAAATCTGCCACTTACTGGCTGTGCAATATTGCAAAAATGATCATACTCTCTCTGCCTCCATTTACTTGTGTGTGAAATGGGAGTGATTATAGTCCCTATATCAAAAAGTTAATGTATGAATTGAATTAGATAATCATTGATGGTTTTTCACACAGTGCCTGACACACAATGACACCCAAACTATTCGCCGTTATTATGATGATCTTTCATTAACAAAAATGAGTTTTCAGCACTTTTGCTCTGTCACCAACTTCCCCAGCTCCCATTTCTTGATTCTCATAAATGGGGCCTATGTTCAATGAACAACTCATACCAAGGGAAATTTTGGGTGTTTCTGTAAGTTTACCATATAATATGGCTCCCCAACACTTTGCTCCCGACATCTCCCTGTCTTGTCATATATACCCTTGTTCTACTGTAGAGAGACCTGCATTTGTCACAGGGGTCCAATGTGTCTGAGCAAAATTATTGATTTTAATGAGAACTGTGCTTCCTTCTGCATTTTCCCACAAAGACTCATCAACAATACACACCCTTGATATACAGATGCATCACACACTCACACATTGCACAGTTTCCCTCTACTAAACGAGCTTAAAGAGCATTCACATGCAGAGCTAGCAGGTAACTGGCAGGCAGAGACATATAAAAAGCACCCCAAAGGTCACCTCAGTCACCCCCAAAGGGGAGCAGATGTGTACTCCATGTATTCTCTGTCACCTCCACCTCCTAGGTTGCTCATCTCTGCTTCTTATTACTTCATTTATGGATTTTCTTGCTTTTCATTTATTTCTAAGCGCTCATCATTCATTGCAATTCTACTGGGAAATTCATGCTAGATGGCTCCTAGCTTCCTGCTAGCCAGAACAATCAGATTTAAGGCCCATTTGTGCCAGGTTCCTCGTCAGCCAATATTCTTTCTATCTAGGTAATCAGCAGATACGGCACTGCCACTCTGATCACATCAATTTCAATTCTAGTGGCTGTGAACTGTCAGACTAACAAAACAAAGATCCTTCTTCCCAGGCCCCAGAATGCAGAACACCTTTACATAACACAGTCACCCCACTGCTCTCACTATGATGATGATGAGAGCCAGCAGATTTCTTACAGGTAGTCAACTGCAAGACAAATGCAAGAGGAAACACAAGGAATAAGCAACAAATGGTTGCCATGGCCAGAGGTCACCCAGCTTCCTCTTCTCATTCTTTACCTGTTAGCGATGTTTAAATTCAGAAAACCATTTGAGAAAACAGTTGCAAATAACGGGACGTTGCAAAGTCATTCCTGTCCAAATCTGTCATCTCTTCTATCATCAAGGGACCAATTAAAATGTTCTCTAGTTTGGCAGAAAACAAAATTTATCCGGAGACATTATTCCACATTGACTTGAGGAGAGGGGAGGGGATAATCAGGAAGGGGAAAATGCATGCTGAAAATCAGAAAATGTTTTTGAGAGAACAAGGACAGAGCCAAGAGCAGGGAAGCAAACTGGGTGATTAATCTGGAACAGCTGCTTTGACTTCAGACCAGCTAGACACTCGAAGCAACATATTTCCATTGTAAGTGCTGGATCAAGGCAAGATAACGCATGGCATTTCTACAAAACACCCTTAAAGTTTAAATGTTTATAAGACATTTACAAATGAGGAAAGAAATGTAGCAATTTACACTTGTTTATAAGGAGACAACTAGTTGGTGTTAAAGAATGTCATATGTCCATGCTAATTGCAATATGGGAAGGAGTAGAGATCTGAAATAGTGGAAATATGTTAGACATTTAAGTAATGCAAAAAGATTTTTAAGACTATAAGAACAGAACATTGCACTGGGGCTTAAAGTCATTGGAACGTAATATGCATTAAGCTATCCATAATTTGTGTACTTTAGGCACTGTTCACGTACTTCAAGGAGATTAACTTGTTAGTCCTCAGAGAAATTCTGTCAAGTAGGTACCTTGTTTATCTCCATATTTTCAGTGAGGAAACTGAGGCTCAGAAGTTCCTGGATATGCCTCATGAACATGTATATACGGTATCGCTAGGATTTAAAACCAAGCAACCCGACTCCAAAATTTACCCTCTTAATCACAATTTTATCCAACACAAATTTGAAACTAAGTCGCCATAATGGGTAAATGCTTTCCAGAATACATGCTGAGTTTGAGGCTCAGATATATGACACTATATTTACCTGGAACATGAGCAGGAAAGAAAGTGGAAGAAACTTGTGACTGCATTAAAAAGACTGCAGTGTGTTTTTCTAAATATACACACAAACTATGTCCTTCGCCATTCCACCATAATTCCCGTGACAAATCCCTGGGCTCTGAATTGGCGTATAGTTTGTTAAAGTGCCTTTATACACACTGAGAAGTTCAAATAGTGGAAGAAAATCCCTAAGAACTCTTAAAGGAGAAGGAGTGTAGATAGCATTAAAAGAAATTTAAATGACAGATTGAACTTTCTTCAGTGAAATTGGTTTCTTTCCTTGGTATACTGAGATACACACTTCTCCTTATACAAATAATCTCTCAACTGTCTGAACTTGAACTCAACCAAATGATAGGCTCATTATAACTGCACATATTTGAACCAGTTTTAGAGTATTTTCCAGACAGAACACACATCCCAAATTCTGAATGTGTTCTTTAATGGGTCATTATAAACCATTATCAATCCTTCGTAGCTCAACACATGACTAACAAATGGCCAAAAAAAGACTGACAAATGGCTACAATCCATCTCAAAATAGCAGCTCTCTCTACCCAATGTGCCTTCAGTGGCAGTGAGAGCATCGGCATTCATCAAGAAAAACAACTGATCCAACCTATAAGATTTTATGTTTTAGCTTGGTCATTTTGAAAAACAAAGGACCACAGTTCCCTTAGGGAAGACTGGTAAACTCTGTTTTATGCCTCTCCCCCAACACTCCTCACTTAGGAAAGAAAGATCTAGCAATCTTATCTCACTATTATTCCTCTGAGAGACGGGCAATTGGCCAGTGTGGGTTATCTAGTTAGAATGGTGTTCAAGTCCAAAGGAGTATCCTATGATGCCATGCAAAGATGCCCCCTTCACCCTTTTCCTCAGAGATGAGGGTCCACTGTTCCCTTTGCAACACATCCTGATACCCTGCTGGCCCCTCAGACTGTTTTCAAATTGCACACTCCATCCTTCTCATTGAAACCCTTTAATTGCTTCACTGCTTCCCCAGACACGCTCCAGGTCCCCTGGTGCTTCCTGGCCTATGGACTTGGTGGAAGAAAAGGATCCCTCCCAGAGCTATCCAGTGGATTTCAAATTAGCCAACACAGACATTTGAGCACTCACTCCCTTCCCAAATGGAATGCGGCCACATAATTCTATCGCATTTAAAATGGTGGACACAGCCAATATTGGGCCTTCATCATCCAGACCAGGCATTGGAGTGGCTTAGGACAACACGTGTCTTGTGACATACCTCATAGAGGTCGATCATGACATTGCCCTCAGGGCCTCTGCTGCTCTGGACATTCTCCAAGGCCAGGGTGAAGTAGACGCCCCGGGTGTCTGAGATGTAGAGATTGTAGGTATCGTTCTGGTTCCATTCTTGGACCGCTGCAAACACTTGGTTCTCATCTGTGCTGATGACGTGCATGTCCTAAAGCAAGACGCAGGAAAATGAAGGAGAGTTTTATAAATTAGCCTGACATGCACCCAAAGAGCATGGAATCTAATGAGAAATACTGGAATAGGCACTTAGGCAACTGTAACGGAACATAGAGATTTTCCTTTCACATATTTGTGAAGTAATAATTAATTAGTTGAGTGTTAATATATTTCCTTTCTCACTTATGGGGTTAGGCAGCAAGGTCATGAGAAAATAGGATAGAGAGATGCTTGGTAGCTCAGATATAATTTAATTGCCTCATTAGATAATTTGAAGAATACTTTCTCAAATATGTATGACTTTAGAGAATCAGTCATCCTGATATATTTGCCAACTACAACACGGTATATGCTCAGAAGGATTATATGGGGCATATTCCTTCATAAAAAGCTGGAGGAACACAGAGAAAATGGACAAGCTCTGCATCTTTCAGTGTGGTCCATGGCACAGTATGGGCATCACCTGTAATGTGTCAGATACACGGAACCGTAAGCCTCACCTTGTGGATCAAAATCTGCATTTTAGTAAGATCCATGGGTGATTAATATGCACATTAAAGTCTGATAAGCATTGTCCAAAGGCTCAGCAACCCCCCTGGAAGCCCTTAAGGAATAATGTTCACCTGAGAAACCAAAGCACTAATCTTCATGTTAATGAGCATTCAAGGACTTAGCTGCTTATCTAAATCTTTACTCTGAGAAGTTCAGCAGGAAACCTTATGCAAAAGAGGAAAGAAATAATCTGCATAACTCATGATGTTTTCAAGACCCTGGTGGTCCCGGAGTTAGACGCAAGGCAAAGGTAATGTGGAGGCAGCGAGCAGATGTTCCCGGGGTGGGAATTTCAAACCCTCCGTCCCCTGTTTAGAACGCCAGCGAAGTGGATGTTCAGAGAAAAGCTGACACAGACCAAGGCTTTGTGTCTCCCTGAGCAGATGCCTGTACATGTGCCCTTGGCAGGCTTCACCCTTTTCCCGAGGTGGTAGACGCTGGTATAACTTTCAAGAAACAGAAATCAAAACCAAACAACAAAATTATACATAAGCATAAAGAAAGTACAACAACATGGAAAGATTCTTAGCCTTTGCGTAGCTTGGCATTCCAATACTTCGATAAACCATCCTCTACCTGTGAAAAGCTTCAGGAGATCTGTCAATCTTCTTTGTCTGAAATTCCAGTATGGGAAAATTACCTACCTCCTCATCTGCTTTTCTTCTTGTAATATATGTCCATGTTCAATCAAGCCAACAGCAATTCAGCTCTGATTGTGCTTTAGACATAAAGGAAGAAGTTTCTCCCTCTTCTTTGGCCATGATCAAAATGAACTCAAATGTTCCCAGAAGGAAGAAATCTTCTAAAGCAGGGGTGTCAAACTCATTTTCACTGGGGGGCCATATCAGCCTTGCTGCTGCCTTCAAAGGGCCGAATGTAATTTTAGGACTGTACAAATGTAACTACTCCTTAACTAGGGGCAAGGAGCTCTGCACTGCTGGGCCCTTAACAGGGTGTGGGGCTGGATAAAACAAGGGAGAGGGCCTTGTGTTTGCCACTTGTGATCTAAAGGGTTTGGTATTCCTCAGCCCTAGAGTTTGGTCACACTTTAATAGAGAGAATCCAGAGTGAGGAGGCCAAAAAGGTATGCTGCCCATTAATTCAATGTGGTCAATACTGCAAACTAAGTTTTGAAGTGAAAGTTGACCATTGCTTGTATCGGCCCAATGTCTATCTATATTTCTTCTGATAAATTTATCTTGATCTGCATTGAAAAACACCCTTACTCTTTGCAGACAAGTTTCTTCCTTATACCCAGTCTCTGTTACTTCCTTCCATTCTCAGCACCAGAAGTAGAATTGTAGGCCTAGCATTCAGAATACCCACTATCCCTGACCAAATCCATTAGATCTGTGATGGATATGTGACCCAAGCAAAGTCACTAACCATGATTCTGTAATGAAGCTGGAATTACTAGAACGGTGAAAAGCATCTCTTACTACTGGTTTATCCACAGTGAGAAGTTTTAAAAGTCTAGATGTGATAGAAACGCATCTTGGAGGGAGAAGACAAAGCCAATCCTGAAGAAAACTGGCTCCAAAGACAGAGAAGGTGGGCCAAATTCTGTGGCGTTGAGGTTTTGAATGCGAACAGCTTAGAAGTCTGCCCCACCTGTACACTTTTTGGTTCGAGAGGACAGTAGAGCAAAATGGTTTTAAAAAGTGAACTTTGAAATAAATGTACTCGAGTCCAAATGCAGGCTCTGTAACCTAGCTGTGTGAACTAAATTCTGCACCTCAGGGTTTCCACCTGCAAAATAGAGATAATCGTGTGCCCTCCGTGGAGCTGGGAAGATTGGATCAGCTCGAGAGTGGGGAACACTTTCCATGGGGCCAGGCACTGGGCATCTGCTCCACCTACTAGAGACGTTCAGGGAAGCAAGCCCTTCAAACTCCTTTATTCACTAAGCAAGGCTGGGGTGGCCTTTCTGTTGATTGTGAATGTTAGGTGCTAACTAATCTACTCCACAAAAATCGGCTCACTCAAAGTTTTTTTTCTTCTTTTTCTGTACAGTGGGGGAAATTAGCTGTGGAAATTGCCCAAGGGCTATTCAACCAAGGAGGGCAAACCTGCTATGGCTCCCCATTTCCTGGAGGATAAAGGCCAAAATCCTTAACCTGGCATTTAGAATCTTTAAATAATTACTCCCAATTCATGTGCCCTTCCTTGTCAGGAGGATACAAGGGCATCCTTCACTTCCAGTGAAAGTATTTCAGCAGTAACCTGGCCCCTATAAAGCAGATTTCGGTGCCTTTGGAGTAAATCTGTGCATTGGTGAACCGCTGCAGGCCGGGTTGCAATATCTATCTCATTAAATAATTCTTGAGGCTAGTGTGCATCACGTATGCCATGCCACCCACTCACAACTTTTGTTTTTGGGTGTGGAACTGCAAACACAGGCGTCCAGTGTGTACAGCAGGTAGGGAACTAGTCACACAGCAAGAGCGGATTAGAATGGCCACCTCTAGGGAAGGGACACAATGAGGTGTCTTGCCATCTATATAATTTAATTACATACATCGAACACTTTTAAAAAAAATGATGTCGGTCTTACGTATGTCAATTGGGATGCATATTTATGACATCGTTATTTTTTCTTCTTGCCTATATCCTTCTCTGTCAGGAAAATGTGCTCTTTCTCTGAAGTAGCACTTCATGGTGAGCACTTCTCCTGAACCACAGGATTTTAGACCAAGAAATGATCTTTGTGGCCTTCTGCTCTATAGAGTCTTCCTCAAACTCTGTTCCATAGGCCAGCCGCATTGAAAGATTTTAATAGATGTAAAAAAAAAAGAGTCCTTTGGTAAAACGGGCTGATTTAAGCTGCGTTACAGAACTGTCTTGTCCACGACACATCCTAGAGCCTTCAACACACGAGCTAGCTACCATTACACTCTAGTCAAGGAATATAAGATTTTGTTTTTGTTTTTTACATTTTTTTATTGTTGTCCAAGTACAGTTGTCTCCATTCCTTACCCCCCACTCCACCCCACCCCACCCCATAAGTTTCTTTTTTGAAAACTTACTTGATCATAGAACCACATTTTCATGAATCATCTCTAAGGACATATTATTCTGAGTATCACATGTAAGAAAATATTGTAGTGAGCCTAAGCTCCTTATTTTAAAACTGTAAGAAAGAAAACAAACAAACAAAACAGGGAAAGAGAAACTGATAAAGCAGCCCAAGGTTTCAAAGCAAGTTAGTGGCAGATTTAGGGCCGGAATTCGGGTTTCCTGCCGTGAATCAAGCAGCCTTTGCACTACCCACACCCAGTTCACATCGATCTTCCGGCACACAGACAAGTAGATCCATACTAATAATAATATTACCTTGCTTTTATAGAGCATCTGTCCTCCAAAATGCTCAAAGCACTTTCATATGTATTGCCTCATTTATCTCACTTGAATAGCTCAGAATGAGCTCCAAGTAAGTTAAGGAAAGGAAACTGTCAGTCTCCCTGTTGGCCGGCCTCATGCTTTTCATGGGAACAGCGATATTAAACTCCCCATCCCCTTCTCTGGCCATCTTTACCATTATATTAATTTCTTTTTGACACAGCTCAGTGTAACCATGGTCATTCAAGAGCTGATACAATGGCAGCGGATGATGAAAGAAAATTTAAGCAAGAAAGTGCTGGTCTGTCTCGATTCCTTTAGCGGCAGGAAGCTTTGTTCATTTCCAGCCACAGCAGCCCTGGCTTTGACAGAGGGCTGTGAAATGCATGCGCCTTCACTGCGGATTACCCCACCAAGCGGGGCTTCTCTTTGAAGGTGTAATGGGACTGTAATGAGGCATCTCATTGCCTTAAATAGTACACTCCCACTTGGACCAAATAACACATTCATTAGCTGTACGGGCTCCTATTTTTCTAAGGACAGGCTAAATTAATCACGGCCATCTTCTCTCAGACCTCAGATGAGGCTGAGTAATGGAGCATGCTCATCTGGGAGAGCAGGGGAGGAGTCAGACAGCCGATTTGGGTTTAGAGTCAAGCTTGTCCTTCTCCACTGGCGCCATGCCACTGGGCACAACTGTCAACGGTGATCTGGTGGCCCTAACAAGATGGCTGTGAAGAAGAAATGTGAAGTGTGTGTTTCCTAACACTCCAGCAACAGGTCCATGGATGGTTCCTTGATTTTTAAACTACTGTTTCTGGGGTTCCTTAGGTCAATGGAAATATTTTTCTGGGTGCTCCTCAGCTTATGAAAATGTTGGGGGATACTGCTCTCTTCTAATAATAGAACCTATGGATTTATCCCAAGGAAAGAAAGGTATAATATAAAGAATGTTAGTTTGGGAATCAGGAGGCTTAAGCTCTAGCCTCAGTACTGCTGTAAATAGCATTTGGGTTGGCCTAGACCCTTTCCACTCAAACCGTATATACCTCAGAGCAGGGGTGTCAAACTCATTTTCACCGGGGGCCACACCAGCCTCGTGGTTGCCTTCAAAGGGCCGAATGTAATTTTAGGACTGTATAAAGGCAACTACTCCTTAACTGTTAAGGAGCTGAAATTACATTCAGCCCTTTGAAGGCAACCGCGAGGCTGGTGTGGCCCCCGGTGAAGATGATTTGACATCCCTGCCTAAGAGTGAGCATGAGATGAGTGACTTGAGCCTACTATTGGCCAACTTGGTCTCAGTTCCCACATACTTCTGGAACAAGAGCATTTCACTGCATTGAGTATAGTTCTTGTCTTTAAAGGTGCTAAATCTTGCAAGTCAACTGCTTTATTTGTTGGTCAAAGAAACAGAAATTTATGTCAGTGCTCAAGAGCAAGAAAAGCCAGGTCTGTTGGTCTTACTGAGGTAAGGTGTTCACATTTATCCTGGGCCTTCCTAGGAGATTACAAAGGGTAATTTTAACAACACTCAGTGTTCCTTTACATACTGACTTTGTCCCATTCTTGTCTAAGGTTGGACCCAAGGTTGTAAGTTCTTGTCTTGTTGGTAACCATTTGAAGCCAAATCAAACGCAAGAAGGATTTAAATGTACACAGGTAGAGGCATATAGTTCTGGGCAATTATGACTGTCATGATTCTCTTAGCAGCTGAAATAATAACTACTAACATAAATATAGTTCTTTGGAGTTAATAGTGCAGTTTAATGTGTGTTATTATCTCTAATGTGCTGAGGTTTACCGCTCACCTTTCACTATGCTATGGTTAAGGAGAATTCTTCCTGGAGTGACCAGAGCAGCTAGCTACCATCGGCTCTCCGAGAGGGGGAGACCTACAGTCACCTGACTTCCTGGGCAGCTCGGTGGTACTGGTTCCAGATGGCATACTACAAAGTTATGGATTAAAAATACAGGATTCAATTTAAAAAAAAAAAGTTCTTTAAGTACTTTGTTTAATGCAAAGGTTTCAAAGCTGAGCTATAACTAGATTGAAACCTACATAGTCTCTTCTTACAGTCACACAAATCTCTGTTGCTCTAAGATCAAGGTATGGCTACTTGAAATACACACAATGGTTCAAGATCTCAAATCCACAGCTTTGAGCTCCCGTTAGTTTGACCTCCACTAGGTGGCGCTCCATATTAACGCAGTTCTTCAGTGTTTACTGGCAGAGTCCTGGACTTTTCCCAATTCAGAGTCTCTTAACTTTTGTCCGCCACTGTTTTCAAAGGAGTATGTCTTTGGGACAATCTAAAAAAATGACCTGTGTCTCAGAACTCTAAAGACAACCTGTCTCATAAGTTCCAGTGAAAGACAAAGTAAAGGATGGATACCATATTGCTGCATCACCTCTCAATAATGAATAACAGCAACAACAAAAATTAGGATTGAATTACATCATACCCACTGCACCAAGACACTGTACCCAAAGTGTATTTCCTGACTTGCTAGAAAACCAATACATACTGCTTGAAAATATTCACTGTTGAAAAGCAAGAGCAAATTGGTCATCAGTTTATACAGATGCTCCTATAGCAACAATTCGAGAGAGACAGAAAGAGAGAGCGAGAGCGTGAGCTGATAAAGGGCAGTGATAAGACTGCCAAAAAAAGAGAGGCAAAGTGAACTTGAGAAACAGAGGTTGAAAAAAGTGGGTGAAAATAAATCCGTGACAAGGAAAGACTGAAGCAGTGTTGGGAAAGAGGGAGGGGACAGGAATACGTGAATCAGAGGAAACACTAAAATGAAGAAAGGATTCTGGTCATACCTTGGGCAGAGCATACTTGGGTAGCTTCATCTGGGCAAATGCGTTCCTTCGGTAGGACACGTAGTAGTGTGGCCGTCCTCCCGACGTCAGCTGGGTCAGAAACACACAGGTTGTAAGAAGAGTTACTGTACCAGTTGCAGGTCCTAGAGGAACAGCCACTGAATGAAAGGGGGGAGGTGCCAACCCTCGGTGTGAATGACCACTGCAGACAAGTGAATGGAATTGGCGTTCGGTTCAAAAACAACTTAACAGTGCATGTGAGTTGGTCAGAGGCCCAGACTGAACCCACTGGACAAAAACACAATTCTTCAATTTTCACTGTGATTCAGAAGCCAGGAAACTTTTTAAGTTATTATTAACTTTTAAAGACATAAGCCTTGAGGTAAACAGGATCCATGTCCATCAAGCAGCCCAGCTGCCTAGCCCCAAGTCTATGGCCACGGGGATGGGTCCCCAGACCATCTCAGAAGGAAGGGGTCTGGCTCGCACAGTGCCAGAAGTGGAGCCTCACATCTCTGGGCTGGATTCCAGTTTGTTGCTGTGACACCAATGGCTGCCAGCACGTCCAACACACAGCAGTGTTGCTGACATGTTAGGTGGAAAGTCAAGCCAGGCTCAAAGTCATTCTGGATCTTTGTCTCCCAGAAAAGATCTGTGAGCTGCCTCCCCCAAGTCTGCCCTGCACATACAGTCCAATGAACCCCTTGGGTGTAAGGAGGGCGAGATGGGGTGTGGCATCTACCTCAGCATGCACACTTTCCAGGGAACTGCCAATCTCTCTCTCCTTTGTAGCCATTCTTTTCCCCCAACTTTACTGAGGCATTACTGATATACACCAGTGATTTTCAACCTGTGAGCTGCAAGAATTTTTATAACATGCAACACCTGACTATGCATTCAGGGACACTGACCTCTTTTCCCTCAGACTGTCAAATAACAAAATGACAACAGCCAACACAACAATAGCTGTCCAGTGTGGAATGAAACAAATTTATACTTTTTTGTGACATCAGCAAAAAGAATAATACACATTTTGGTGTGCTGCGAACTTTAGTAATTAGTTTATGTGTGCCATGAGATGAATAGGTTGAAAACCACTGAGAGATACATATATAAATCTGAGGTGTGAAATGTGATAATTTGACACACATGTCTAGCATAAAATCATTGCCACAAATAAGGTTAATTAACACCTCCATTCCTTCACTTAATTAAGATTATTGTATGTGTGTGGTGATACCATTTAAGATCTATTTTCTTAACAACTTTCAAGTATATAATGTAGTCTTGTTATGTATAGTCACCATGCTATAAATTACATCCCCAGAACTTATCCATTTTACAGTTGGAAGTTTGTAGGCTTGACCGGCATCTCCCCATTCCCTTCCTCCTGGCACCTGGAAGCCACTACCATACTCTCTCTGTTATGAGTTTCTGTGGCCACTCCTAACCCATGTAAGTTCCTGGAGTTTGGATGTCAGCTGGAGTTTGCACACCCGGAATGTCAACATGTACTTTGGGTGACTTCATCAGACACATAAAAATATGACTAGAAAATGATTGTATTCACCAATATGTGGTCAGATCACCTCTTAGTCCTGGTAATGAGTTGCAGGGGCATGTTCATAGCGGCATGCAGAGAAATGATCTGAAACTCTAAATGCAGAGTGGATGCTCATATTTAAGTCACATATGAGGATTATAAATGGTCATTAGAAAACAGAAAAGGTTCCCAGAAGCAGAACTGATAGAGACGTGAATGAGAGTGAGCACCAGCGTGTGTGACCATCTCAGTGCTGCTGGGTAATTGATGTGAGGCTATCGGAGCACTCATTACTCATCTCCCTGAAGGAAAAGGAAGTGTGTGTGATCGTTTGTGAAACATTTACGAAGTGGATAGTCTGATGTTGGGGATTTTGAACATTTGCTTCCTCAAACCATGGGGTTAAAAACTTTAATTTATGAGCTGTGGCTGGTGTGGCTCAGTGGATTGAGTGTGGGCCTGCAAACCAAAGGGTTGCTGGTAGCACATGAGAGACAACCACACATTGATGTTTCTCTCCCTCTCTCCCTCCCTTCCCCTCTCTCTAAAATTATAAATAAATAACATCTTTAAAAAATACTTTAACTTATGATTTCTTTCTGAATAAATATAATAATATGCCTCAATTGGTGTATGTATATACATACATATATATAAACACATACACACACATATATATATATACATATATGTGCATGTGTATATGTGTGTGTATACCCTAGAGAGAGAGAGATGTTCCTTAAATCCTTAAATGCTGAAAAGAAATAAAGCATGCAAGCATGCACATGACACCTCGGCTCCTCAAACTGTTCCCCACTCTCTTAGGAGGTGAAAAGCCTGTCTGAATACATCTCATCTAAACTCTCTTTATCCTAATCACAGTCAGAGCATGACAATAACAGCTGATTACTCACCACCTTTTCCCTGCCTCCCACCACCTTCAGCCACCCCACAGCTTCCTGTTCCCACCTGTTTCTCTATTTTTAAGGTGGATGTTGGGGAGAAGGCTGATTGGCTGACCATTCTCCTGATAGGAAGAGAGTGATATTTCTGCTAAGCCCCTCTGATGACGATGGGGGTCCTTGGGAATGCAGATGAGGGGGATGAATGGAACTGTGCATCCTTTGGGAGACAAACTGGTCCTCCGAGTAGTGCCTCCCTCCACCCCCTATAGCCCAAAGGAACTAATTAATATTCTCTTAGTATAGGAGCTTTAATACTTGGTAACGTTCCTTTTGTTGAAAAGATAATGCTTTTTTTTTCTCTTAAGAGAGAGAAAGCAGGCAAAAGGGGCTGCCTTAGGGACAGAAATGGGAAAATGTCTTTGAGACAATCAGTAGAAGTGGATCTTTCATACCTGAACGAACACATAATCATCCTGGACAATCAAGGAGTCTGGGTCAATGTAGCCTGGGAAAGGCTTATTTCTGTTGGCTTCTGTGCAGTTCTGCATTCGGCAGGTCAGGTATTGTGAATCTGGAAAAAACGGGGGTGGGTTCCACACACAGTATTAGAATCACAGTGGACATTTTCCCTTGCTAACTCCAAGTCTTTAAACAAACCTCACATTCTTCGGGAACCACATTATTATCATTATTATTTTTATAATTGTTGTCATGAATTCACTCACTATCAACACCATCACTGCTATCTGCCTCTACCAACTCCTGCCAGCCTAGAGCACTCATTCTCGTTCACTCATTTTTTCCCTTCTAAACCAAATGAAAGTATTTTCAAACACTGGCAATAACATTTGTGCTTTCATAGTATTTTTTCTCAATAGGCTTCACCTCTGCACTATGACCTTAGATTAACAAAGAGGGAAACATACACTATGTGCAATCATCAGATGCTAGAAGTGCTGCTGTTATAAATAATCAGGTTCTATGTCATGATAAAGGTTTTTCTTCTACTACTAATTAGAAGTGAAACAGAATAGAGAAGGAATTCTTGAGTCAAAAACTTTGTTCTCATTTTTTTTTAAGATTTTATTTATTTATTTATTTTTAGAGACGGCGGAAGGAAAGGAGAAAGACAGGGAGAGAAACATCAATGTGTGGTTGCCTCTCACGCATCCCATACTGGGGACCTGGCCCGCAACCCAGGCATGTGCCTTGACTAGGAATCGAACCAGCAACCCTTTGGTTTGCAGGCCCGTGCTCAGTCCACTGAGCTACGCCAGCCAGGGCTTTGTTCTCATTTGATAGATGAGTAAATTAAGAGCTAGATTCTCACCTGAGATTCTACAGCAGATGATAAACATACTATAGTAACTCTTAAGCAAATTTGATCTTTGTTGGACATGTATTGTATCAGGGGGGCTTTCCCTGCTTTTCAACCACTACTGTTCTAGCCTCGCTACTATTCAGGTGTTACTTCCTTACTTAAAATTCCTTTTGCCTCCTTGGCTTTAGACACTCCAACGCCCACCAACCCAACCTCCCCTTATGCTAACTAGACTCTTCTCTCCCTGTGATTCTTCTAATCTGTTCTGCTTTATGTTCAAAAAGTTGCCAACTTTTCTACCACTTCAGAGACTTTTCATTTGTATTTTTTCTACTTAAAATGCTTCTCCTCGGGTTGTTCCAAAAGATGGTTCTAGATTTCAGCTGTTATTTCTGATGATCTTCCATTATTATTTACTATCTTATGCTATTCTGTGAATTCCCTTCATGAAAGTCATTACTTACCTTTCGCTCTGTTCATTATTTATTTCTCACTCCCCACATGAGAATATAATCTACATGAAGACAGAGACCTACCTCTTCTCAGTGTTGTTCACTGCTGTACTTCTAGGTTCTAACACCTCCCCTGACACGCAGTAGACAATGCATAAATATTCATTGAAACAGGTCTCTTTATTGCAGTGTATCTTTCAGAATGAAAAAGGAAGGTATTTTACATTTTTGATGCTTAATGAATGGTGAGTTTGTTTGTTTATTTATTTATTTATAGAAAGAGGGAAAGGGGGAGAAAAAAGAGGAAGTAAAACATCAATGTGAGAGTGTGAGAGAGAAATATTGATCCATTGCCTCTCGGGGATTGAACCTACAATGCAGGCATGTGCCCTGAGCGGGCAATCTTTAGCTCTGAGCATGACACCCAACTGAGCCACACTCGTCAGGGCTGAATGGTGAGTTTGATCTGAGGACATCAGAGATGTATGCAGAAATTGTTTCTTTCAAATGAAATAAATCAGTAGATAGTTATTTGCATGAAATAAGGATAGGCAATACCATATAGAGTTGAATATAAGAATTCACTAGATTCTCTTAAGGAAATTTCCAGGACCACCTTTACTTAAGGAATCTGGGTATCCCTGTATTCTACCAGGAGAGTCACTAGGGGCAGCCAGCATATTTGCTCCATCTGAAAAACCACTGATGTGCTTGCTGTTAAGTTTTTAGGAGACTGATAGAGGAAGGCTTTACCCACAACCTTCTCCATCTGGCTGCCATATGTAGAAATGACAAACGGGGATAGCTCCCACGTCCTTTAGCCCACCCAGTCCCAAGGAAATCACTGCCAATGATAAACTAAAGAAGAGCCCTCTACTCACCCTTCCCTGTCTTCTTTTTCAGACATTCTAACAGTTCCATTTTAGAGCGTAACTCAAGATCTTTGTCCTTGAACACAATTCCTGGGACTAAATCCTTCCCAGAATGGTCCTCCCCACAGCACACAGACACTCCAACTCACAATATCACATACTACGAGACCCTTTTACAATTTCCAGTTGACTTCTGTTTTTTTGGGTTTTTTTTAAAGGTAGCTTGGAGTCATAGAAACAATGAAAACTGGCAACTTTGAGACCTGGTCTTGAGATCTGGTGTGGTCACTTATTAGCTGAATAGTTCAAAGGAAACTGCTTAGTCTTCCTGAGTCTTGCCACCTTCATTCATAATGGGGAAGGCAGTGTCAACTATCTGGTAGTTTGGCTGTAAGAACTAATGAAAACAAATGATACATATGCTAAGTGTTTTGAAACTCAAACTTCTACAAATGTCAGTTGTCATTGACATTGATAAAACTCCTGTTTTCTCTTTTGCTCTCTTTCACAATGATTAGATTAGTCTTGTGCACATAGTAGGTCCTTATAAAGACTGATTGAACTGAATTTGAGTCCTCCAGCTGTATATCTGTATCAGGTAGTGTTGGTGACCTGCCCAATATCCATTCCTCCCTCCCCCTCCAAATCTGTTGGAGCTTCCTTTCTCCATGTGATAGAAGACCCTGAATGCAAGGATCAGTCCTCCTGGGTCTATGCCCATTCAAGGTCCCCTTACTTCCTCGCCATGGGTTGGTTTAGGAAAGCGCATTTAAACCCAGCTCTAGTACATAAAGAGTGAGGGAGCTCTTTTAAGGAGCTGCTGTAAAAAATCTTGCTTCTAAAGAACATATAAGGATTTATAGAAATGCTTAATATACTTTACTACACAAAGAGATGACCAATTACTAATGTTTTATCAATGTTCACTTCTTAGTTTTGGAAAACAGACCGTGGCTGTGTAAGACATTAACATTGGGGAAGCTGGGTAAAGCTGTGCTGTCTTGGTAACTTTTCAGTTTATCTAAATTTATTCCAAAATAAAAGTTTCTTAAAAGTAGGTTACCAAAATATGTGCATATGGACCCAATTTTGTGCCAGATGTATATATAGCTATCTGTATATGTATGTTTGCACAGGAAAAAAATGAATAAAAGATGTATTATATTTGAGATGTCAACAATAGTACAGAGGCAGCGATGTGAAAGAGATGAACAATCTGCATGCAGATCTCCTCTGGTCAGCACCCTTCAACTGGGTCGGGTTGGGGATCCTGGTGGGCTTGCGAGACTCACCTCACAAGATTAGAGAACCATCTCAAATCCCTCTCTCCCTCCAGTCCCCATACTGAGGAGGGGATGTACAATGAGCCTGTCCGTGGGCTGCCTGTACAAAATGTACAAGTGGATGACACAGAAAAAGACCCATGAAGAGGCCTAGAAAACATTTCTTGCTGAGGGCGGCTCCAAGTGAACTTGGAGCAGGAGAGAAAGGTTCAGTTTTGTGCTGCCTGCCCTTGGTGAAGTGCTTCTGGTTTGTTCCCTTTCTCCTTCTAATGGCAACAGAGAGAACTGGGCTGTGCTTCATAGCCAGGGACCAATCACTCTCTCTCTCCCTCTGGGGCTGGCTGTAATAGCATTAAGTATGATGAACTCTTTCCATATTCAATTCCGGGGAGTGTATGATGTGATGCCATAGGAAGTATCTTGTAATTTGGCATTAATTAACGTGAATTAATGTATGCAACTGCTAGACTTGAGAATTAATTGCATTACTTTCCGCACACAGATGTTTTCCTTGCCATAGGTAATTAGGACACAGGGCTGTTCTTTTCCAGCTTTCTCACTCTGCAACAGCTGCTGTTTGGAATAAAGGAATCCCCATCCTCCCAAACCTGTGATGATCGAGAGGAAGGAAGCTGCCTTGAAAAAGCCAGGCTTTGAGCAGAGGTATGGGGTGGCGGGGCGGGGAGGTCAATGCAAGCTCGAAGCCTGCTTGCTTGGTAAACCCAAGCAGTCACTTGACCTCTTTAAATGTGTACCCGTAAAGTGTGAATAAAGAAGAGCCCTCTTGCCAGGGGCTGTGATGGCTGAAGAGCTGAGGCATGAAGGTATTTGGTGCGGTGACTCGCTGGATTGTGCTCCCATACGGTGTCTGTGGTCATCACTGAAATTCTCTGTCCTTAATCACTGGTACTGCTCCTCATGTGTCAGGGGAACTGGCTGTAATGTGTATTATAGATATTTCTACTGAGATATAATCTTCTTCAATAGTTGATGTTTGATTTGGGTTAAAGTTTTTTGAGGTAATTTTTGAAGAGATCATGAAAAATATTCTCCTTGTAGAATTACTAGACAGCGAATA
Source organism: Macrotus californicus (assembly GCA_007922815.1). NCBI lineage: Eukaryota > Metazoa > Chordata > Mammalia > Chiroptera > Phyllostomidae > Macrotus > Macrotus californicus. The sequence continues at coordinate 56,432 of VMDR010003619.1, forward strand.
TTCTGGGTAGGGCAGAACCAGGAAACAACCAGGACTGCGAGGAGGAGGAGGCAGAAGTCACCTTCGAGCCCAGAACTCAGGGCCAGCCAGCCCGCAGCTGTGCTGTCCTGCACGCTCTCCCTCCTGCTGCAGGGACGGTCCAGGTCCTACCTCCATTCCGACATGCTGTATGACTCTCAAAAGGTCACTTACCAAGCTGGGTTTCAGACTTTTTCTCTATATAATGAAGGTTATTAGATTTTTAGAACTAAAAAAAAAGGATGTTAAAAATCAGACAGTCACTTTAACACCTGACAGGTTATTACCATACTTGGCCCCTGGAAACCTGTCCCCTCCTCTTCCTGCCCAGACAAACAAAGCTCTCTGATGTTTTGGCAAGTCAGTGTCTTCAGGGCTTCTGCTATGTCTAAATAGCGTAGAGACCATATGTGTACTCAGAGAGTTCCCCCAGTTTGAACTGCCTTTTCCTGTCCTGTTACCCTGTCCAGATACCTCCTGGGCCTTCTGCAAAGTTTCCCCTGAGGCTCAGGCAGACCTCTCCCTCCCTGCATTTCTCCACTGATACCATACACAGTAGTGGTAGCAGTAACCTTCAAAATGGCCAGAGCACCTCTCCTCTGGGTCAGGAACTGTGCTAAATGGGTCTCATGATTTTTGTTTTTTAACTTTGCAAACATACTGAGAAAGAGGTACTTTTCACAGGTGAAGAACTCCAGACTTAGGGATGAGATTTGTAGAAACGCATATGCTAGTAAATGACAGAGCAAATACCATACATCACAGATCTCCAGGACTCTATCCATTGATGCTATCATTCAACAAGTAGTTAGCATCAAGTCCTTTAGCATGCCTTACTGTTGTAAAAGGTTAATTTGAAACAAAACCATAAACTATGTAGGTAAGCGTAAGTACTTTCAAGCTTCCCCCACCTCCCATTAATTTTCAACCTAAAAGAATGTACCTCCACAAATAAATCTTCCTTTTGTTCTTTCTGTTGTTCTATCATTTATTTTAGAACCCTCTTATTAAATGTTCCCACCCAACACACACACACACACACACACACACACACACACTAATGTGTGCACACGTGTCAACATGCTTGTGCTCATATAAACTTCATTCCCATCAAGGTTCCAGAGTCTTCTGTGGAAAGTACCAGTTAGAAACTGAGGTCTTCAAAAGTGAGGCTCTAGCCTTAGCCCTAGAAAAAGTACATAGGGGAAAATGAATTTCTGGAAAAATTACACACTCAGATCAAATATTCTCCTTTGGCATGAGGAGGTGTTTTCTTCTAGGAAATCTCTTGATTTTGGTCTAATGTAACTTTCTAAATGTTGTCTTTTATTGGTAGCCTTTGGACATTCAGGAGACCATGATCACTACAGAGAAAATTCTGGGGCCTAATTTTCTTTTTTGCCAACCACAGGGCTAGGATTTAGGGACGTGAAAGATAACAAAAGGGCATAATAATTTAACAGAAAGAAAAGTCACTCGCCAGTTCCCATGAAGTGTGGTGAGTGTGTCCCAGGAGAGACGCTCAGGCAGGTGTTGGGGCCACACTAGAAATTTAGATTAAATGAGGAAAAGATACAAAGTGCCCTGGCTGGAGTGGTTCACTGGATTGAGTGCCGGCCTGTGAACCAAAAGGTCGCAGGTTCGATTCCCAGTCAGGGCACATGCCTGGGTTGGGGCCAGGTTCCCAGTTGGGAGCATGAGAGAGGTAACCACACATTGATGTTTCTTCCCCTCACTTTCTCCCTCCCTCTCCTTCTCTAAAAAGAAATAAATAAAATCTTTAAAAAAAAGAAACACAAAATGATTTTTATTAAAAAAAAAAGGAAAAGATACAATGTGATCCATCAGGTCACACTCAGCCATGAAAAATGAGAAGTACATTTGTTCCAATAACTTTCCAAATTGAGTTTACAACGAAAAAGAGGTGAGAAGACAGAGACAGAGTGGGAGAGGGAAGGACAAGCAGAAAGAAAGAAGGAAGGAAAGCATGAACACAAGTAGAAAGGAGAGAAGGAGGGAAGACAGGAGGAAGAAACGAAAGCAGTTTAGTGCACTGGCAAGAAAATACACAGAATTCCTTCCCCAGGGTTTTTTGAGAGAGGGGTGGACAATATTTATTTAGATGTGTTCACATTTCATATGACTGATTGCAGGACAAAGAGTCAGTTCAAGGGACTGGCTCTGCGAAACGTGAGGAGGTTCATTTCACCGTTTATTAACTCTGTAACTTTCCATTTTTATTGCCCTCAACACTGAGTATCATACTTAGACTATGGTAGTTGTTCAGCAAAGATCAGTAAGGCACAATCCTTGCCTTCCGCAGTGGAATAAACAAAGATGAATGACACATTTCCCTCCCCTCTCTATGTTTTAGCCACCTGGCTTGCCTGCTACCCCTCAGCCATGTCAAGCCTGTCCATACTCCATATCCTTTCCATCTGTCTGGAATGTTCTTCTACCAGGCAGACACACAGTGCTCTCCCTTACTTCCATAAGGACTTGACTAAAATATCAAAATTCACCTTACTGGAGATTCCTTTGCTTTGTTTTTCTTTCTAGAGCTTATCACCACCTGACATTATGCATTTGTTTACAATCTGCCCCCCCTAAGTAAAGGGTAAACTCTATGAGAGCAGGGGCCTTGCAATGGCCCCTGCTATCTGTCATCCATGCCTAGAAGACTTCCCGCCACAGCACACATGTCTAACGACATTTACTGAATGAATGAATAATAGGTCTAGAGTGAGCCAGCCCTGGCTTCCAATCCTAGCCCCAAAGCAATGGCAAAAATAATTAATCATTGTAGGCATTTTCCTCATAGTTAAAATGAGCGCAATAACAATAGGGCCTACTTCTAAGAGTTGGCGGTGTAAGTCATGCAGCTGAAAAGTATCCCTTGCAGTATCTCCAGGCAAATAATAGGAATATAATACATAGTAATAGCATCACTGGTGCCTGGGAGCAGGCAGGGCAAAGGAAGGATATGTCTGAGTGCCACACGCTTTATGAGACTGCTCTTGTTTTTACTTTTTTCTTTTGAAAGCAGAAGCCACAAGCATTAGGCATTTACAAACACCTAGATGCTGTCACACACACGTGTTGTGTGGACTGGTGCTGCTATGTCTTGGGGCTCCTGAGGACCCAACAGAAACCCAGACCTCTGGCCAGGACTTATGCCTGGGGGATGACAAGGTTCTCTTGTACACCTCCATCCTCTACCCTCAGGATGGGATGCAAGGGCACAGACCTCTGCACAAATGGTGCACACACGGTTTGCAGGGCAGAGAGCACAGACTGGTACAAAGACCTGGCCTTGAAAGCTGCCGCACTGAGCCTGTGCACTGTCGCTCTCCGGTTTTCCATCGCTGGGTGTGGAGGCCTGTGTTACCTTTTCTCATGCCTTTCTGGTTGGTTTTCAGGGTTGTGTCTAGGCCACTAAATCAGAGAGGCCAAGTGGAAATCAGGAGTAGCTGAAACCTAGAGACTTTTGCAGTCTGAAAAACAGGGTCAAAATGGCATTGCTAGAGAGAAAAGCCAAGTGCCAGGTGCCCCTGAACTAGCTCACCCCTGATGCTTGATTTGGGGATCAGAGGAGAGAGGCGAGAATGTATTTGTTCAGTGTGTTGGCAAGTGCTGGGGAGCCGTCAGAGTCTGAAGTTGGGCAGAACCTTCTAACCTCTTCCCTAGAAGCTGTGAATAAATTAACTGATTGAAAAAGAAAGTAAATGCTGGCTCTGAAATGTGGGGTCTAATATTGTCATTTTGTACCTACTGATGGCTGTGGTGGGGGTGGCAGCTTTGCTATTTTTCGATATTTACATAAATGCCAAAGTGTCAATCTTATCCAGAACATTAAAGAGATTTGGTATCTTTTGAAGGTTCCTTGGGGAGCAGATACAGATAGCCAAGAAAAAGAAAATTTCTTAACCTTACTCCAAATTAAATACATGCAAATTAAAACAATAAGGATAATGCCATGCATTTCACTTAGTAGATGCATTATGTTTACAAAAATCTGTCATGATGACCCGGGTGATGGAGGGCTTGCAAACACCAACCCTCTCGTCTTGAGAGAGCTCACCTTGCCGCAACTCTTTCAGAAGGCAACATGCCAACACCTACGGAGCTTTAAAACACACACTCTCTCACACCCAGGGTTTCGGCAATTTCTTTTTCTGCAGTGCTTGCTCCTTGTGTACGTGTGAATGCTCACTAACCAAATAAGGAGCCTGTGTGTCTGTGTAGCGTGTCAGCACTCTCTGAAACAGTCAGACGTCTATAGTATCTATTAACAAGATAGTGACTGGCTAAATTCCAGTTGCCTATACAGTGGGGATCTGTGTAGGGACTCCATGAAGTGGCTAAATAACATGTGCTGACATGACAAGATTTTTACCTTGCTATTGTATTCACTTGCACTGCATGTGGCATAACAGTTTTACGATGTGGACATTTGTGAGTGTGCATGTATATGCATGCACATATGCATTTATCTGTGTCAGCCCTGGATACACTTGAGTACCGCTTCTCCTTTTTACTGTTGGTGCTACTCTTGTTGCTATAAAAGTAATCTATGCTTAGAGTAAAAACTCCAAACATCTCATCGCTCATCCGTTGAGGGCTGGTGAGAAGTGAGGGGCCTGTCACCTCCCCACAGTGCTCATTTCGGCAGTGCTTGCCTTGTCCAGGCCCTGATATATATATCTGCTGCTCCTGCATGTGGAGATCAGACAGGAGGGCTGGAAAATGGGAAGTAGAAGTGAGGTGTTCCGTTCTCACCCAGCATTAGTGGGATGATGGTTACATAAAGGTGCAAGTGTCCTTTGATTTCGGCTTGTGGAATTCTCTTTTGAGATTCCTTTCAGGAAGAGTTTTGAGCAGTCATATTCACAGTTGGTTAGAGGACCATGGCTGTTTTTCCCCAGTGAAAGAGATGAAGTCCTTGGGCAAGTTGTTACAAGGTTATTTACTCATGCAAATAGACCCTGAGGCCAATGACTGTCCTCTGTCTTTTGTCCCTGCTCGCATGGAACCCCACCAGTATGGAAACAGTCAAGGCACTAGCCCGACCTTTCATTTCAAGAAAGAAGAAAGGTACAACTTGGTACTATAGGTCCTCTCCCAAGGTGATGTTTACAGATGAGCATAAATATAGAACTAGACATCCATGTGTGATTGCCATGGGGAGAATTCTGGTAAAAGTTGTGTTCTTTTTCTCCAAAATCAGACACACACACACACAATATATATATATATATATGGCATGAAATTTCAAGGAGTTAGTGAATTTTTACGCTCATCCACTAGCCCCACATAACTCCCCAGACCCTCTGGTTAAAGACCCTGCTTTATAAAAAAAAATCCATGCCTATAAACAGATATATTTATTAAATCAACAAACATTAACTGTGTCAGGCTCTGAGCTATGGTTTCTATACAGAACCAACATTAAATAAGATACAATTTTTTTACAAAGCTTTTAATCAAACAGTTTGATCACCATTTTCTCTGTAACTGTCTATGTACATTACATGCAAATACACAAATGTGCCTATATGAGATAAATCAATAAAATGTAGGTTTCCTGCTTACTATTTTGAAGTATTGGGTAGCAGTTTTAATGTATTGGGTGCATACAATGTGTGGGTGTGCACACATGCACACACGTTCATACACACATATGATTTGTAAACATTAAAACTTTGTTTCCTGGATGAGAACCCGTCAATCCGTCCTTAGTTGCATGTCGGGCCAATAACAAGTACCACATTCAACAGATATGTTTAAAATTTCCCAATAATACCTCCACTGATTGATTGTAATTGAGGTTGTTCCCTTCAGCTCGCCTCCCAAAGCAGAGTTAATAGGGAAAGAATAGCATCCTTGTCACGATTATAAACTATAATACATCCAGGTTTCACAGCACAATTGGCAAGAAACGTCTATGCCAGTCACAGACCTTCAAAGAGCTAAAGCTTCCCAGAGCTTACCTCCCCTCAATATGAGACTTCAAATAACACAGACAGTAATTATAAAATGTCATCTAAAGAGATTTGATATGACACTAAAACTAAACTTTGAATAACAAATCCAGAGAAGCATTTGCAACCCATCCCATAGGGATGAGCCAAATAAGTTCGTGAGGGAATTCTCCTCTGTCAAACGTCTCAGTGCCTTGGATACCAAGTTCCTAAACCTATTAAAATCAAGGGAAAAAAAACCCTTATCATATTATGTTATTTTTGCCTATTTTCTACAAGATGTAAGACCTAGAATATAAACAATGGATTCCATATAATTACCCTTTATACTAAATAATAATGAAGAGTTAGAGAAACAAGAGAGATTTCAATCAAGGGGATGGGGACAAAGATAACATATAAAAATTGAAATTCTGGGAGCAACTGAACAGCCTGGAGCCTAATTTTGAAATACCCGCACATTCTCACGTACATTCGCTAACCCTTTTCTGTACCTTCTGAGCTCTCTGAATTCATTCCTTTCCTCCTCCTGCCCTCTGTTTCTTTTCCTTGGAGCCATGGTTACTGAGTTGGAGAGACAGATCGAGAAAGAGAGAGAGAGAGAGAGAGAGAGAGAGAGAGGGAGAGGGAGAGAGGGAGGCAAGGAGAGCGGAAGGGAGAAGGAAGGGGGCATGATACCGAGGAAAATCTCCATTTTTTACACTCAGGCCAGGCGTGATGCCTAGATACTTTACTTTAGTTGGTAGGTGATTTCTTTTTCTGCCTTGTTTTGACAGAGATAACTTTTCAAATTAAATCCCTTTATAGAATTTTCACTCTTGGATAGTTTCTGAAGATGCTGCCTTTGCAAAAAAGTAAAATAAAATAAATAAAATTAGAACTGATATATTTCGTGCCTTGTGTAAGCTGAGCCTGAGATGACAGTTGGGCATGATCAACCTCCATGCCTGCAGGGAACACAGGAATAATGACGGGTGAGTAAAAAAAGTGCAGATCAGGGAAAGAGATGGCCTTGCTGTTTTCAGGATATGGGGTTATGTGCATTACACGCCACAGGCCAGAAAGCAGCAGCAGCAGCAGCTCCAAAAGCTCCAAATGAAAGCAATCTGGGATGTTACCAAGTCCATCCAGAGCTTTTCAAACAAGGGGTGTAGTCATGGGAGACAGACCCTAAAGCTCTTTTATTAGTTTTTATTATGAGACTTTTTGACCCTAAGCTTATCCCACAGACCAGCATCATCGGCTTCACCTTGGAGCTTACTAGGAATGCAGACTCTTGGGTCCCTCCTGAATCAGAATTTACATTTTAACAAGGTTGCCAGGTGGGGCCTATGCATGTTAAAGTTTGAAATGCAGTACTCTATAAGTTTCCGGCAACCTTGCGAGTGAGGTTAGGCAGCCAGTTGGTAACCCTGACACTTGGCCAACTATGCATTCATTCATTGAACAAATATGCACTACGCTCTGTCTCTAATACATGTGGACATTGTGGCATGTACTGCAGACAGACTATAGAACAAAGGCACACATGGCCCCTGCACCGACAGCACTGGCCGGTGGAGAGAAAAAGCTATGATCAAATGATCATGTAAATGGAATGTGTAATTTCCAACTGAGATGAGCACAATAAAGAAAAATAATAGAATTGGATGAAAGCAAAGAGGTTGGGAAACTGGTTTCCACTGGGAGTTTAAGAAGGACTTCCCCTAAGAAATGAGACTTTCCTGGATTTTGTTATAATTCTATGGTTTTATTGGATGCTATCTTTGGGGAAAACTGGGTGAAAAGTACAGGGGAGCTCTACTATTTTTTGCTACTTCTATGTGAGTCTAAAATTATTTCAAAATAAAAAGTAAAACAAAAAAATAGAATTGGATGCTTAACCTGAAATTTGAACCACTCACAGTGATTAATTACACTGAATTAATTGAAGAAGAGGAAGGGAGTATTCCAGGCAGAGGAAACAGCAGGTATCCAAGCCTTAAACCAAGTCCTAGAATCCTCTATGTTCCAATAACTAAAAGCAAACTCAAGAGTCTGCACAAGGAACGAGGATGGGACAGAGTGAGATGAGTTTGAGGAAATGGACAGGCACACGATTATGCTGTAGCTATAGGTCAAGGTGAGCACTTTGCTCTTTATCCCAGAACAATGGGAAGGAAATCAAAGCTCTAAACAGAGGACATGATTGCTTTTACCTTAGGAAAAGACTGTACTGGCTATTGTGCAGTAAGAAGTAAACCTTGGGATCCGAGATGACATATCAGCTCCAGGGCACTGGAGGCATGCATGTCTACCCCACTGGAGTGGTGGGAAAGCAGCTCTGCTGTTGACCTCATTCTGCACCGGGCACAGTGCAGGGCATGTGGAGGACATACAGCAGCCCTGTCTGAGTCCATAAAGGTTGACGGCGATGGCTGGCTCGGACCCTGACCTATCCTTCCAATGATTCTGCCAAAGAATATATTCATTCTCCAAACAGGAAGCAAAACCTCTAGAGATGCAAGGTCTCATGGTGTGTGCACAGTAGTGAAGCATGTCATTTCTGATGGGTCTGGGCTACAGGGTAACCAGTGACCTTCAGTGAGTCGTCAGCTGGTGAAGTGCAGGTATGGCTGCCTTTGTGTTCAGAAGAGCTGAGGACAAGTTGACAGGCACAAGTGCCAGTGACGATGAAGCTTTTAAGTTGTGAGGGATATTTTTGATATTGAAACAGGGATTATCTCAATAATTAGATTCTCATTCTCTGGCTTGGTGCTGGACAACCTCTAACAGTCACTGCTCTGTGGTAATTGTGGATAGACCATTCTCTCTTTCTCCTCTGCACTTGGGACCTCTTTCTTCATCTTTTCTCCCCTCATCCCTTTTTCTTACACACCTTCCCATTTGCCTTTGTCCCTTTCACCTTTAGTGCCCACTCTTAGGTCTAGTGGGTCCTAGTCAACTCTTAGATGCTCTGGAGATCCTCAGGACCAAAGAAAGAGAGGGAAACTTATGTTATTGTTGTTTACATATGTTACTTAAACTTTCTGCCCTGGCTGGTGTAGCTCAGTGGATTGAGCACGGGCCTGTGAACCAAAGGGTCACTGGTTTGATTCCCAGTCAGGGCACATGCCTGGGTTGTGGGCCAGGTCCCCAGTACAGGGTGCGTGAGAGGCAACCACACGTTGATGTTTCTCTCCCTGTCTTTCTCTTTCCCTTCCCCTCTCTCTAAAAATGAATCAATAAAATCTTAAAAAAAACTTTCTGTGACTTGGTTTCTACATCCGCAAAAGGGTAATGACAACCTACACACTGTGAGGACTTCTTGTGATAAAGTGTGTAACATGCTCAGCATAATTCTTGGTGCAGGATAAGTGCTCAGTAGATGTCAGTTACTACAGGACATATTATTGTTAACTTATTTAATCTACAGTGAAGACACTAAAGCATAAGGAGCTGAAGCAGATTTTTCAAGGTCACCCAATTAATGAGCAGACATTTGATTTTTTCAAACATGGTTTAAAGTCTGGATTTGCACCTTACTTTCCTCTATGTCATGCACCTAATGCTACAATCGCCATATGAACTGCAGTCCTTCCCTATAGATGGCCCAACTAGGGCTGTTCTGAACACCAAAGGAGGGCAACTGACTCAGCAGACTGTCACCTCCTTCTGCTTATCATGCGAACACACAGGATGATTCTCTCATCTGTGCTTCCTAAGTGCTTTGTGTCTCTCCAAACAAGACAGGGAGGCATGGCCTGGATGCCATCTGATAAAATAAGGACACTGGAAAACCCAGTCAAAACAGAACAGCAGCAGCAACAACAAACCACAATAGAAATAAGGAATTTTCAATTTTCTCATTACCTGGAAAGAAAAACACCTTGATTGAATGATAGCTGTCAAAAATCATTAAGACAATGCTGAATTACTAAGAACAGGAAAAGTCCTCATGTCCAAATGACTTGGATTACTGCCAATGACCTTCCTGAACACAGACTGAAACTAATGTTACTGTGAATATCATGGGAAACTTGATGTACTTACGACCATCCACCGTTCTGGCCTCAAGATGTACAAGATCTGGTTCTTTGTTTGATCCCATCACAGACCTGAAAAAGGGGAAGAAACATGGAAAGGAACATCAGCCTCAGTGACTTCACACGTGCCTCAGAGAAACGCAGCTGAGCCCAGACACTATTTATGTCCACAGGCTTCGAAAACCATCCTCCTGGAAACTCATCTATTGCATTTATTTATAAAGCCTGGCAGCAAAATTTCCACTTCACATAAAAACAATAATGAAACCTTTATTTGGTGAAGGCCAGGCTTGACTCTAGCAAAGATACTGTGTGTTATTAGCTCAGCCTTTCAAATAAGTCCACACACGGCATGTGCTCTCCTCAATCTCCTCCAACAATCTCACTGACAGTATATTAAACTTTCAAGACTTATCAGGCAGATGCAAGGCAGGTTGTTTTACTGGGGTGACCTGAATGGTGATTACATAGCCAACTCACCTAATTAATTCTCTCATTTAAAATTTGCAGAACTAACTACTGCTACCCTCTGCACTATGGAGAACCAAGGGGCCCAGCCAGTGTGTGTGCAGCGGCCAGCACAGCAAGGAATGACCATTCTCTGTATTGTTGAACAAATGTTAGGGGAAAATACAGCTATGCCTGAAACTGTATGTGTAAATAGAATAAAAGTCTATTTAAAATGCCTTGAAGGCATGTATTATGTAGTGTAATTTTGCAGAGAGCCATATTAAATAGAAAATAATAATTCTGTTACATAAATAATGTGGGTGATCATACTCTCTCTCTAAGACTTCTACACAGGAAGGTGAATTAAACTTGGGACCGTCTATAATTTGCTTTCATTGGGATTTGCAGAACTTTCATTTCATTTGCTTCTTTTCTTCATGGAAATAATCACATGCCTCAAAAGTAGCACCTCTGCCTGCCCTGAGCCACTCAGCACAGCCATCAAATCCAGGTGAGAAAATACAAATATATAAAAACACTCCCCCCAGTCAGGGCTCAGGGTGGTATCCAAGGCCCAACTGGTGGACCCCATCTCACTTTTGCTGCCGCATCTCCTGACAACTGAAAGATTTGTGATTCCCCAACAGTTCCCATTCGCTTCTGACCTCTCCATAAGCCTCAGGAAGTTTCTGTCTTCAGCTTGAAATGCTCTTTTCCAGTTTCACCTAATTTTTCTTTGATTCTTACTTGATGATCCAACTGAAAGTAACTTTCCCCATTGCATATTTCCCAGTTACTCCAGGAAAATCATTCTCTTCCTACCAGCAAATATTTATTTTTTATAAGTCTTGTAACAGTTTGTTAAAATGATTTTTGTGTCTTTCCCCAGATAAAAGCAGCCCCGTCCCTACCATGCACATGCATGCACACACAGACACCCAAACTGAGAGCTACTAGAGATGTTTTTCTATACATAGTGCTTGAGCTATAATAGTTAAATGCTGAATGAAAGAAGGAAGGAATAAATGAATAAAGGGACGAAGAAGAAAGGGAGGAAGGAGAGTAGGAAGAAAGAAAGGAATAGAGGAAGGAAGAGTATATAAATGGTCTGTTAGCTCTTTGAAATAAGTAAATTAATCATTGTCCTAAGGGCATTCTCAAAACACTTCTTACTTGAACTCACTTTCCCAGCTCAAAGATGGAAACCTAGATAGCTTAGTTTCTCTTCATTTTTTCAAAAAACGAGTCTCCTTAAGGCCTTATTATCATTGTCAGTAAGTTTTCTCTGATTGATAGATGGCCTGGAATTCAGACTATGCGCAAACATTAAACCCTGCTTTCTTCTCTCAGGAAGCAGAAATGTCCTAATAAGGGTTTATAATTTCCCCCAAAGAGACAGGGGCATGCACTTGGATGTTTCACATCATTAGAATCAGAACACAGGCAGGCAGGAACACTTTCACCACCACTTTGGTTAATACTGCAGCGACTGCTTGTCCAGGGACAGGGGCTCCCCTCTTCCCATGCAGAAGCACTGCTGGAATCATAGATGACCTCTTCCGACAAGGTCAGAGTCAAGAGCATTCAAAAGAAAACAAGCTCCCCCACAACCCTAAAACTAGAAACCTCAGGAGTTAACTGATTTTTGCATATAACTACTGGGTAGTTACATGTTGTTCACCTTCTACTTTGCCTGCTGTTTGAGTTTCTCCCTTGAAATGAATAGCACCTATTATTCCCAGGAGAAGACTGCCATCCCAGAAAGGTGATGTTGAAGCTAGCATGCAAACCTATCTGCTTGGTTTATCATTAGTGTCCATGAGAGGCAAAATAATTACTCTGTATCCAGTTGCATCCTTTCAAGTGCTCATGGCCCCAAATCAATGAAAGCAGTAGTCTCTTAAGATCTTTTGTTATCTCTAAAGGTAGGAGCTGTTGTTTCAAGGGACATTTCCCTCTTTCTAACTAACGAAAAGAGACAGGGACAGGACAGACTCTTTTGTTTCTGCTGTGCCTAACCATCTCCCTTATCCTGCCTGAATTTTTGTCCATCTGTAGTAAATCAACTGCAACAGCAAAATAAAACTTTGAAGTCAAACCACAGGGTTTCCAATCACTTTTATTTGCTGATGTGCTGACCCCTTTCTTGCAGTCTGGCAGTACCTCCAGATCTGCAGTCGCAGGCTATGAAGAACTATTGCTGCTTGTACTTTGTGGCACTGGTGAATTCTCAAGAGGAGACACCAGACAGTACTAAATGTCTGCATAGGTGCTGACTTCAAAGGTCCTGTCATTGGTCAGACATCTTGCAGAAGCACTCCGCCACAGTTGAACCAGCCTATCATTCCCTAGCCCATTTATACATATTGGTTGGAACTGTGGGATTCGGTGGTCTTCTGTGCATTTTAAGACCAACTGTTATACTTGGTGATGATGATGATGATGATGACAGATGGTGGCTAGCGGAAGGGGAAAATGGGGAGAGGATGGTAAAAGGGCACAAAGTTTCTTTTATAAAATGAGTAAGATCTGAGAATCTAATGTACAATAACATGGTGATTACAGCTGATAATACTGTTTTTAATTGCAGTTTGCTAAGAGAGTAGAAGTTATGAGGTCTCAGGCACACCCAGAAAAATAAATACGTGAGGTGAGGGATGTGTTAACTCGGTTGTGGAAACCCTTTCACAATATCCACGTACATCAAATTATCACATTGTACACTTTCAATGTAATTCTACTTGTCAACTGTATTTCAATAATGCTCAAAAAATGGTAATAAATCAAAGGAAAGCAGCATAAACACCGTTTAATCCAAAATGTTCTGTTGATCTTATTTTCAGACTGAGATTTCAAGCACAGTTTCAAGTATCTCTCTCCAAGAAGTCTGACTTCCTGTAGGGAACACCAAGTATTGGGCGTCTTTGCTCTGTGCTTCTAGATCGCCCTGGAAACAAGCACATCCCTGTCAACATGTCCCCATCATGGGTCATAATGGTTTGCTGGGT